>JANIJG010024498.1:54488-78625 GCA_024611175.1 Megaceryle torquata
TAGGATACCTGCTTTGTAATAACTGAATAGCCTAGCTAGAAACATGCAATTCCATATTTAATTAAATGTAAGAAAACAAATTAAAAAAAAAAAAAAAAAAAAAAAAAAAAAAAGGAAAAAAATAATTTCCTGAAGTAATTTCTCTCTAAAATCACAGTGAACACCTTACAAACAACATATTCAAGGAATTATGAATAGCCTGGGTAGATTATAGCTTCTAACAGGTAAAATTGTTGCAATGCTTTATGCAGAGAACCTGTTCATATAATCTATCAAGAATTTAACAATGGTTTAAGCCTAGGCCAGAAACTGTGATTAGGGTGGGAGTTAGATGCTTAAATATCTTAGAGGACTGGCAGTTCAATGTTTCAGCCAAGCCTGTGTGATCAGCTAACTGAGATGATATGAGCCCTTGTGGGTTTTGTCTGTGTCTCCTCTAGCTTGGTGAGCTGCGTTTGTATATAAACACATTTCTGCTGCAGGTTCCCTATGCAGAAAGGCAAATGCCATGTTCTTGATGTGGATATTGCCAGGGAAGTGACAGAAACAGTCTGTGCTAATTCTCACAAGAAAGTTTCCATCTGATAATTATTTTTTCTCAGTGTTTGCTTGTACCTGCTTCCCCTTTACCCTCATGTGTAGAGGAAGATGTTGATTCTCTTTATTATCTTGTCTCATCAGTGCCTGCTCTCCTGATTGTCACCCGTGACTGCTCCACCACACACCTGAGTTGGCAACCACAGCTTCTTGTTGTAGGCAAGAGTCACCCTCCTTTCTACAGAGTGCTGACAAATAGGTTATTTTAACCAAGAAGAAAATGTTGTTTTTCAGACAGCATATAATCACTTTGTGGAACTTATTGCCTCGGGATGCTGACATTTTATTAAATATATTTAAGGAGTATAGGTCCATTCTGACTGTTAAATACAATGATCTTTATGCAGACATGGACTCAGGAAGGTTTTCTCCTGAGGCTGTAAAATGGTAAAATAGTCTATGTATGCACTGATCACTTACTGCCAGCATTCACTGGATGGCATGGTCACCAGTGATCACTGGTCTCACCCACACCTTAGGAAAGTAGTGTTCAGCAATAGTTCAGAGTATGCTCCCATACATACATTGCGTATACATCCATCCACTGCCTCTGCTCCTCTCACCTTGGCTCTTCTACCTTTCTTGCCAAGGCTGTTGCCAACCTGCCTTCCCCATAACATTTTGTAGTGCCTCAGAATCACAGCACAACACAGAGGAGTGATTTGAAGGTTGTTAAAGGCCATTGGTAGAACAAACAACGGTAAAAGTCAGATAGGTTTTTTGGATTACTGCTCAAATTGAGATAGGATCACAGGAGAAGTTGGAAGGCTGAACTGTGCAAATGGTAAACGTTGCAAAGGTAAGTGCTGTTATACAGAGACTGAGCTTCCTGAGTCCTCTGAGGAACTTCAAAATGAACGTGTCCTTCTGCTTTCTGGTTTTCTGTGAAAATGCTCTGTGTGTATAAAGGCAATATTTGTGTACCAGTGCAGCACTTTGTCTTCATTATTGTGAACTCATTAATTTTTCATCAGTGGATTCATATGTCTGAATTTATTTTAAATGCCCTATGCATCAGTGAATGCTGGCAAATTTTAATTTAAAACTCTCCTGGGTTTAGGAAACAAAAAGTTTCTCAAAGTTCCAGAAATTTCTATTCTCGGGGGTTGCAGGACCAGTAGCAGGGCTGTGACTTGTGATCTCTGGGTAAACCATATAATGTATTTTCCGTTTCATGTGTGAACGAGGGACAGAGCTAAGCTACCAGTAGCTATTCAGACAGACAAGACAAGCTAAAAGCAATTGGCTGCTGAACTTTTTGCTTTGCACTTGCGGGATAAGCACTTGTACAATCAAGAGCTGCATCTGCTTCAGTTTTGTCATACACTGAAGGGCCTCTTTTTGTCATTTCAAGTGCTATAAATGAATTATAGATAAATATTGAGAGGATCCTAGTAATTCTCTCCGATGAGCAGTTGACTTATTTTTGAGTGTGCTCAAAATCTTATGTTGTCATAGGGGAGTGCTTCCTAGTGAGCACTTTGGGACACTGACTCTGGTATGAACAGCTACAGTGTCCTGGAATGGTCTTTGTCTTCCAACAAGTGAAACTGGGAGGTGGCAGCTTGCCCAAGTGGAGCTGCAGCATCCCTCTGGGGATGTGCTTTTGGAGAGCGCTGCTGTGCTGTGCTCCCTGTGCGGCTTCCTCGTTACTTGTGCTTGTAGGTCCTTTGGCAGCAACTGCTTCAGTTGAAAATCTCAGCAGCCCTAATGAATATCTGTAAGGAAGGAATGTACGAGAGAGTCACCAGGGAAATCAAAAGGTGCTCTGGAGTAATAAATGTATAGAGGTTTTTCTTTTTTTTTTTTTCTTATATTTTGCATGTGATGGGGAAAGTTATTCTTTCCCTGAACAGCATCATTAATAAATACAGTCTCAAACATGCCCACAAAAGATTACTTGACCAGTTGAAGTTAATCCTCTTCTTTTCTTGCTCTCTTTTTCCTCCAAAATAGTGATTTGGTAGCTAGTGCCCACCATAGCTTACCTAGCACCATGCTGAATAATTGGCATTTTGCAGGAGGGTTTGAATTTAGTTTCACTGAAAACAGAGGCAAGCAGTGTAGCCAGCTCTTTAAAAGTTAGTGCAGTCAGCACTGTCATGTGAAGGCATCTGAGGTAGCTTTAAAAGGGCTAGACTGGATACTGGGGCATGGTTAGAAAATTCAGAGCTAATTTAACCTCCTCTCTTGCAGGGCAGCTGATTTTAACTTTAGCTTGGATATCTCTCAGTTCTGCTGGAGCTGTATGGCAGGCCCATGAAATATTAGTGGCTATAGGAAACAGTTGAGTGGCTTTGAGACAATAGCTTTCCATCCCAAAATAGGTGAAATACCCTCAGATCAAGAGCTGTGGCACACCTGAGGGCACTGGCAATGCTGGGTCCATATTGAAAAGAAGGTTTAACAAGGAGAATATCTCAACACTGCAATTTATAAAATAACCCTGAAAGAAGTAGTTCTGGAGAAGTTTCTCACTGGTTGGAGAGGAGAATGATTTAAGGACCTGCTACTATGAGAGTATCAATCCCTTTTCCTTTGTCATTGGTACTGCTCCCAGGCATGTCTGAGTTAGTAGGTGGCATGAAGAAATTAGTGAAATAAACCCACTCATCACCCATCATCCCCATATCTGTTACACCTGGCTGCAAGGGGAAATTGCACCACCCTAATTTGGGAGGATTGTTTGAGGCTTTGTTGAAGCCTTGTCCTCTAAGCCACTTGGGCTGCCCCACCATTGTTACCCACCTCAAAGGAGCTGGAGCAGCTCCAGTTCTGCCATACGCCTCATGGATGATAATAATATATATTTAATAATGCATCTGTAATGCCTTTGAATCACCTCCAGCAGATGATGAGGAGTGACCTGAACACTGCTGAGTCTGTGTTGGTGTAGAGGAGTGTGGCACTAAATAGCACTGACCAGGGACTCCTGCAGTGAGAGTGGGGAGTTAATACTGTTTTCTTGGCTAGGTGTGAGAAAAAGCATGACTGGGCTTGTTTTGCAAAGGGAAAGGGAAGAAGGCCTGTCTGTGGAAAATCTCATACATCCCTGAAGTAGAAGATCAAGGATAAAGCTCCTTCCTGCAGAGTTTTTAAGAAATAGTGTTATGACATTACAGAACCTTATGAAGCAGCCTACCTCTGTGATCTAGGGAGTTAAAAAAAAAATCCAACAAAAAACAACCCAGAAAAACCTGAAGGAAAAATGCAAAAAGAATAATTACTGTAGTAAAATATGCTGTAGGAAGCCTGAGAAACTGAAGCTTGGATTAATTGACAAAAAACCTGTCAGTAAATAAAGAATGTGGTTCAATAATTGATCTTCTCACATTTTAATATTTTAGTCATAGATATTGTGGAAACTGGAGATAGTGAAAGACTTTTTTAAAATTCTCTGTTTCTTTGGAGTTTTGATAGGTTGATAGTTGCTATTCAAAACACATTTTTTCATCTTTGTAACCCATGGAAAGTAACACAGCTTGGTTTTGTTTTAGGAGTTTAATGGACACAAGAAGAATTCAGGTAACTATCAGTGCAATAAGTTATAAATTAAGTAAATCCTCTATGAAAATATTGCAGGAAATTGTGATCATGAACTATCTAGATCAGTAGAAACAGTAATGATAGTCAATGTCAACTTTTCAAAAATAAAAGTTCTGTTGAAGTTAAGCTCATGCTTTGTGGAAAATTTCAAACACTATCCATATTGATTTGATCAAACAAAACAGGAAAAAGGAGGATTTCACTTCTGAATTTACATTTTTAGCCCATGCAAGGCAGTCATTTCTCATCATTGTCTGTACAATAAGTTCATCACTGCTGGAACTTCAAGCTCAAAAGTGTGTAGACGTGCAGCATGGGGGTTAGTCGAGTTTTTGAAAATATCTACAGCTCCCCACAGCTTCTCAAATGTTAATCTCCAAAAGAGCTTTTCATATTCCATCCACTTAGTCTTGGTTTTTAAAATTCTGTTCACTTAGACTTGGTTTTTAAAAACAAAATAATGGAATAGCAAAAGAAAGAAGATTTTTCTTAAATTTAGAACTATTGCCTCCAACGTAGATTTTGGGTTTGCACTGGCTATGAGCTAGCCTATTTTGTACCTTATTTGGAGTCTTCATACCCTCTGGGTAACTGAGACATGACTAGACCACCTATATGTGG
The DNA here is from genome assembly GCA_024611175.1 of Megaceryle torquata. Taxonomy (NCBI): domain Eukaryota; kingdom Metazoa; phylum Chordata; class Aves; order Coraciiformes; family Cerylidae; genus Megaceryle; species Megaceryle torquata. The sequence goes on from JANIJG010024498.1 coordinate 59,253, forward strand.
TAATTTTAACAAGTATTGTCAATATTTAGAAGGTCTTTTTCTTTTTAGCCAAATTTATGGCCAGCAAGGCTAGGTTAATTGTCTGATAAGGAGTAAAGTAAGAAAGGCTCTGTCCAGAACCTCTGATTTGCCTTCCTGCCTGACACTGTAATATTTATTTCTAAGATACTTAGAATGCTATTAAACAAGCCTTAGGATACAGTGCAGAGTAGGGCAATAATGCTACAGCCACAAATACAGTTTGGAAGTAGTCTGAAGCACAACTGGAGATAATATAAATTACCTCTGTATCCTGAGGGGGTTGATGAGTATGGCTGGAAGGGCAGTACTGCTGCATTAGGGGAGCAGGAGCATTGCACAAACCTGGCAAAGCTGCTGGGCTGCTTGAGCCTGCTCTTGAGCTCAGAAAATTGCTATTGGTTGCCTTCTCTGAGAATATGAAAAGAAACCAGGCTATGGGCATGCTACCTGAGCTTCTGCCCTGCAGAAGCACTGAGTCAGAGTCACAGCTGAGGGCCCAAGGTCCTGGTCTAGGGCTACGTGAATGCTACAGAAATAATTAGCCAGAGCACAAGCTCCAAGGGTTGCTGAGTTTGTGCTGAGCAAGCTGGGAGATCCTTGCTGCACACAGCTTTCTGAAGGCAGGGGTAAAGCTGGGCTGTGGTGGGGACTGTCACCGGGGAAAGTGCCTGCAGAGCCGCACACCTGCATGTGGCGCTATTCATGCATCACGATGATGCTGCAAGTTCTGGTTTGTTTAAAAGGACATTGTTTTAATTTTTTATTAAATTTTATTTTTTATGTATAACTATTCTCTGCTTTTTTAAGGTCAACAAGGAGACTTGGCACCACTTTACCATGGAGATAGAGAAGGAAAAAGGAACTGGCTTTTGAACCCCTAGACAGTTGCCTGTAATTTGCACAGGCTTAACCACAGGGTAAGATGCGACCTTTGGGTACAATTTTGTGAAGGGTGTGCTGCACAGAGGCAGGTGTGTGATTTCAAACTAATTTTCTGAGTCTATAGAATTATAATACAGGAGACAGCCTTATTCCATCTTCACTTCACAGATCATTATGCCTTATGTGTGTATATATATAAGTATGTATAAAAACAAACTGTGTGTGAATATACTAACTTATGAGAGAAATCAATGTTAAATTTGCTTAGTGTCACAATAGCCAAAGTGATATTAAAGCATCAGCAATTTCCATTCATTAACCTGATTTAATGCTGTACCAAAGGACAGAAACAAGCACTAATTGGACAGCAAACACATTTAAAGTAGCTGTGCTAAATTGCCACAAGCAGAGAATACTCCCTGGCCTTTTAATTCTGAATCGTTCCTGTCTCCTTAGAAGTTTTTCAGAAATAGGTTTCTGATTATTATGCAAGGATAAAATACAACAGGTATTCACTGTTCTGGAATGATTTGTTTGATAAACCAGATAATCTGCCTCTCATAAAAATTTGAGAATTCAGAGTCATCTCTTTCTGAAGTGTAATTTAGTTAATCAGCACGTGCCATCCTGGTAAGCCATGAATCGAATCTCTTGTATTACAGTGATGCTAACAAAACCTGTACTAGTTACTAAAACAGAATGGTTTGCTTACTCAGCTTTAAAAAGCAGAATGACTGGTAGTTACCAACTGCTTTACTGAAAATGCTGTACAATGCTTATGAATAAAACAGGACTCAATTTAGGAGACTGTTGCCAGCTTGAAAAGTAGTGATAGTAGGGAAACAAATTAGCTTCCATGTGTTTTGTGTCTCCAAAGTGAAGAGCATTTTGCACAGTCACATTGACTTATATTTCTAATAGTTCTGTGAAACAGATTAGTGTGATTACTAATGATATGGGGCCTTTTCTATGTTTATGTGTTATGTGCATTACATCCATTAAGTAATTTCGAGAAAAGATGTCATACAATTAAGATGAAAAAACCCAGCTAGCATTATTTAGCCTGCTATGTGGTTCATGCTCTTTGCAGTTTACATTAAGTGAGTAAAGGATCAGAACTATTTCTAGGATCAGCTCCAAAGTAATAATAAATCTATCAGTCAGAGTGCTGTGCATGGTCCTAAGTCCAGAACCATGTTCATGAAAGTCCTTGCTCCACTGTTGCCTTGCAGTGGCGCATGAAGCCTTTTCCCTGGTTAGCTACACTGAATTCATCAGGAGATGTCATAAATGATATACCATGTTTAAATATTTAGAAAGTGCAGTAAAGACAAATGAACTCATAAAGTCTGTGTTCATTTCCCAAGGTAATCTGGGAGGTGCTTTAAAAGCTACCCAGACCTTGAGTCTAAAATGGGCCAGGGGAAGGGTGCTGTATGAGCACTCTCACCCCTGGGGCCTCTGGAGTAAAAGTGCCGCGTGCTTTTCAGGTGAAATCCCACTGGAAAGCAAAAAGTTGCCTCTGGTAAATCACAACTGGCATGTTGCAAGACAAGAATTAATTTCTACAGACTGATGTATTTTTATGGATAGCTGTTTTGTTGGAAAATTTGTGACCAGCAATCCTTTAACTTGTGCACACTAACCCTGCAGGGCACTTGGGACATACATCATCAAAAGCACATGCCATCCCTGTAACTGGTGTTTAAGATTGTACAGATGGATCTGACAGTGTCTAAGAGCTGGTAATCCATGCTGCTGAGATGTTTGGAAATCCTTCTAGTTACAGATGTTTTTGACAACAACAGTGCTTGTAGGTGGATTCTTCACTAGAAATGAAACTGGGGTGTTAAGCAGCTGATCACTCTGCAAATCACCATCTTTTTGTCATCTAGGTTGGTTATGTTACTTGATAATGGGTGGGTGACTCATGCCTTACTTTCTACTTTCAGAACAGGTACTGAAGTTTGAGTCAGAATGTCCCCGGTGGGATTGTGATAAAGCACCTCATTTCTGAACACTTCACAGGCTAAGCCCAGGCCCAGTGCTTGTGAGTCCTTTAAGGATGCAGCCTCCTAAAGGAAAATGCAATGATAAAAGACTTGGTTTTGCTGGCTTATTTTATATCCATCCTTTTGTTGGCCTTTTGAAAAGTAGTATTATGCCAGAACTTAATTGCAGTGCTGTTAATTGCATTCAGAGCCATAAACACTAAGTTAATATATTGCATATGCTTGTGTGCATGTAAGTGTCAATCACAGGCTACTTAGCTACCTTTTTAGACATTAAATTTCTGAATGTTTTTTAGGAAAGAAACCCTCAGCAATATGAAGTCATTTGAGCTACGGAGAGATTTAAGCCCATGCAGTGAGCTTACTTCCCCCACTGCAAACAAATTAATATTGGCATGGAAAAATTTAACATATCAGTCACTGATAGCTCATCTCTGGGTAAGATTCAAATATATATTCCTGTCAAAATTAATGAGGAATATGTCTTATGGGTTAGCAGTAATATCTTAAGAATGCTGACAGAAATAATTTCACAGAAAAGATGTGCTGAGCTACTCCAAATCATGGCCAGATCTAAATATAGCATTGGTAGATGTTTGCTTCTCCTGCAGTTTTCACTTCTGTCATCATTGTAATGCGTTAGTGCCATTCATTCAACGTGCTCATCTGATCACTGTATTTTCAAATGTAACAGCAGCACTGCACATCTCACTGCCCAAACCTGCCAGAGTTTCTAGAGAGCTGCTGTTCTGATCCCAGGTACCAAACTGAATCCACCATGCATGGGGAAAGGGGAAAATTGCTTCACGCTGTAGGTGTCGTAGTACTTTAAAAATCCATTTTCATTAGGCATGAAGAAAACTGGAGTGGGTCAACGTTTTCTGTCAGAATTGTCTTTTGATGAGAAAGTAGTTTACTAATTAAGTTAAACTTTTTTTTTTTTTCCCCAAGGTGTCTGCTTTTTGCCTAAACCAAGGTGTTGGGTGGTTTGTTTGGTTGGTTTAAATCTAGAATTGAAATATAAAACATTGGAAATTAAAACTTTTACTCCAAAACCTGGAATATTCTTATTTAGAAATTCTTCCTTTTGGAATAGTAGCACCACCAGTTTAGGACTGTCTGTTACTACCTCCTGCTGTTTTAGTACAGGTTTGTATTCAGAGGCTGCTGCTGCTCTTGTCAGCAGCCACCTGCCTCCATGCTGGCCTCTGGCTGCCTGCCAGGATGCCTTCCTGGATTCCCTAAAACCAGTTCCCTTCCTGACAGGGGTTTGCTAACAGTTCCCCTCCTCTCTGGACCAGAAAGGGGCCAGGTGTGTCCTGGGCGCTCTGCTCAATTGTAATCTTCCAACAAATGCCTTTTTTTTAGTGAGATGCCTTCTAAATTATACAGTATCCACAGTCTTAAGTACTTGTGTGCATAGAGCTCATGAGCATTATGCATCTGGCTTTTCTCAAAACGAAATGTTGTCTCCTGGGATAGAATTGAATACATTGCACTTCAAGTAATTTGTCAGAGAATTTCTATTTTTCATGCAAAGGAGAGATGCATTTTAATAGTCTTCTTAATCCATTCAGATCATTCCCATGGAAAGATGGAGCCAAACCAATACAGCAAGAGCTTGCCCTCAAATATCTCAAACATCCTCAAATATTTTTTGATAACTAATTTTTTATCATTTTCCTGGCATATTTAAGATCATGCAAATACTGTCTGGGAAGTGAATTTTAAAAGTTAAAGTGAAGAAACTAGATTTGATATTTATGCATGCACATATTCTTACTATAAATCCTTACATTTGTCTAATATGTGAAAGGAAATACAGAAATGAGGCCAAAATACATCCAGATATTGATTTCCTATTATTCCGGGGAATTCATACTACAGAAGCTGGTCTAGAACAATGTAGTGAATTTGGTAAAATATATATGCAAAGTGGACATAAATAGGAAAAAGAGAATTGGTTTTCTTAGATTTATCATAACAAACTTTATTTATTTACCTGCCTATATCAGTTGTAAGTCAAAATCAAAGCTAATAAGGCATCTTTAAGGCAGCCTCTTGCCAAGTATTGATGTCATCCTTATGGTCAGACAGGCCTGGACTTTAGAAAAATAGCAATCAGTCTTGCAATCAGAAAGATGTCCATAGACACAAGATGTCCACAGGCAAGGATCAATTAAAATACTTGAAAAATTAATTGATCCATGTTCCAAGGTGTATACATGTGGTGTAGGTTAGGAGAGCATCAGAGGTGCGGGCAGCTGATGGGAGCCTGTCACAGTGCTCTGTCTGCAGCCCAAACAGCAGCATCCTGAGGCTGTGAACATGTGAACACCTCAGCAAAGGAACGGTGCAAAATGCACCGGGTGTGTCAAGCCCAGAAGGCACAATCAAGCTTTGAACACACCAGCCCTCACATCCCGGTGTGGTGCCTTGCAAAATATCCCAAAGCAAAAGGCAGCCATGCTGGGGCAGTGCCAGAGTAACAGCACAGCAGTGCTGCAGCTCTAAATGTGGGAATAATTTAGCATATAGATGAGATAATTTTGTTGAAGCGGTATGATGGTGCCAAGAAAGCTGCTGCTTTTTGGAGAGAGCTGAGAGCTTTCTTCTCTTCTGAAAGTCCCATGGTATTTAGGTGCAGGATGTTATGGTGCTTAGAGGAAGAGGATTTGACAATCATTATCAATTGTGCTTCATTTTGTGAGCAATTTCAGGAGCACAATAGGGGTCAGAGAAGAGGACAAGCCTTGTTCCATGGTACGTTTAGTATAGTGTTGAAGAAATACTTTCCTCTTTCCCTGCCCTCCCCTCAGTTAAAACAAAACTGCCTCATTAAAACCCAGTAAAAGACACTGAATTTTTTATGCACCCATAGATTTACCATCACTTTCTGTCTTCCTGGTGAGAGCTCAGACAAACTGTAATGATTCAAATCTGTCTTTTATGTAACTCTATTTTCTTCAGTTAAATTAGAACAGGGGGCAATTAGCCCCTTTGATATTTCTCTTCCAAAGCTGATTGGAAGTGTTGTAGATGTGGAAAATGAGGTTTTAAATGGAAGGGGAGTGACTCATATTAATTTAAAACCCAAACTAAAGATATAATTGCATATAGTATAACTTTTGTTATAATGAGGAGTTAGTCATAAGTGATTACATAAATTTTAGAGTTCAAACGATTTTTTAAAAATGTGTTTAGGGTTAAACCCTGTCCTGGCTGGAAAATGCAGAGGCATCCTGCCTCTTTGGCAGACAGGCTGCTGCTGGCCAAAGTAAAATTTATTTGGGTGGGTTCTGGGATTTGCTGAGGAAACATTTTGTTGTTTACTCCAGTCTGCTCACTTATCCAGCCAGTGTTGCTTTTTGGCCAATATGATATTTATTCCTTAGGCCTAAGAGGTTTTGGGGCTTTGCCTTCTGTTTTGCCCTCTGAAAGCCAGTAAGCTTTCTTTCCCTATTATTTCCCTTTCCGCTCTTCCTTTTGACCAAAGGTTATCTCATAGTATTTTAAAAAAGCAATTCCTAATGCAGAATAGCAATATTCACAGTAAATACCTTTTCTGTCTGAACTGCAAAAGAGAGGCAGAGTTGTGTGGAGATCCAGTTCCTTACCCAATTAGACTTCCTGGATTGATTCGAATTGCAGTGGTAGGCTTAATCAGCAATAGCTGAAGAATAAAATGTTATCAAGCCTATATTCCAAATGCCTTGGCAAAAGCAGATATGTGGGTAAACCATGATATGGGGATGAATCATGCAGATGGCTGGCAAAACTATAGCAGTGCTACATGCTAGTATTTATTTTGAAATGTTATATATGTTAAAGTCTCATTTCATCTTAACACCAATCAGTCTCGCCAATACTGACGAACAAAGCCTTTTTTCAAATGTAGTGTTATTTGAATGCTTACACTTAGATCTTATCAAATTCCAAGTTTTTAAAATAAGCCAGCAAAGCTACATCTCTCCCCAACCTAAAGCCTGATGTTTTGTAGGTACCAGTGTAATTTTTTAGAAACAGAGCTTAGATTTGACACGTCTCAGTAGAGGGGCAGTTTCTTTTATGGTCTTTACAAAGCTTAGTGTAACAGCACCTCTGATATTTTCCTAGGTTTTACTCATATTATTAGAAGTATTTCAGTACTCTTTACTAAGTTATCCATCTTCAGTCTTGGCTCTTCTTGTTTGTAGCAGATACCTCAGGGAATGAAACAACTAAAAACATTTCAGTAACTTAGAAGGGCATGTTCCCATCATTTGGCATTCAGACCTTCCACTGACATAAAAAGAAATTTTGCTTTCAGAGAGATGTCAGTGTGACAGCTCTTACAAAATAAAACCAATAGGATGCTGCTGGTGCATGATTTTTTTTCTGTAAGAAAGATTTACTTCAAATAAGTGTGTCTTGCATGAAATCACATTGCTTAGCTGGGTGTTAGGATGAGGACTCACTAGTTTTTCTAGCTGGGGACATCATGGTTCAAGATGTATCCTATCTTCTTCTGAACAGAGTCTGCTTCCTCCTGTGGTACCATGATGAGTGCGTTCAACCTACTGGCTGATGTGATGCTGTGCTGATGTCACTCACTGGCACCTGCACTTGCGAGGGCATCTGGAACCTCGGGCTGTCTTTGCTCTCTTTTTCAGCCTTTTCTTGGTTCTGGGGCAAATAATGAGGCTCCTCTACTCTTGTGTTTCTGGAATTTGTTTTCAGGAGGAGGGATAGAAGCAGTGACATTCTGGGTGTGATGGAAATACCAGTTTGTTTGACTGGGCAGGGAAGCTCCTCGCAGCTAATGAGTTCCAATAATGTGTGTTACCAATAATGTGCATTATCCTGAGCTCTGATAGGGATGCTCTTACACAGTTGAACAGTAAGTAGATACATATGTTCATCTCAGACATTTCTGTTTTCTGCTGCAATTTGTTATACACTAAATCGATTTTTCTTGCTTCTTTTTCTTGCAAATTCTCTCATTAAATTAAATAGTCTGAGAGGAATAGCCATTAAATGTTCATTCCTTATTAATTAAGTGGTTTAAAATCTAGGTCTTTGAACACTTTCCTAATTAATTGTGTAAAGCTGGATACAAAGTTAACAGGGAATGAAAGACTATTACTTTAGGGAAGTGCTTTACAATAAACTAGCAACATAGCTACCAAGTAGTGCAGAAGCTGTAAGACATTAGTGTTCTTACAGGCTAGAGCTGCACTCTCTTTCAAACAGTAGCTTGGATGGGAGTGAATCCTCTCATAGATAGATCCTGATTATAAACCTATATAATAACAGGTGGGCTCCAAGTTATTTAGTGCTGATAACATCTGTGTCCATCACACACCTTGCGTGTCCTGTCCTGCCTTCAACCTCCTCTTCTTCCCCTCTCCTTCTCCAGAATTTTCAACAGCTCCTTTAAAAAAAGGAAAAAATTCCCTCTTGGGCATTTTGGGTTCTGCTTCTCATGCAGCCAAATATTTGGTCTGCCCTCTCTCTGTCACCTTCTCGGTTGTGGATGTTGAATTTCACTGGGGATTTTCTATGATGAGTCCCTTTCATTGCCAGTGTATCCAGCTATTCTATTTCACACCTTTTAAGAAACTTTAATGCTTGACATTTTTGAATTTTAAAATCTATGTTACTCTGCTGATTGATTTACATAATACAGCAGTTCCCAATATTATTGACTACCTCACTAGTTTTTAATGTTACTATGAATTTTATTAATGATCACTTACATGTCCTTCTAAATGCAATATACAGCAGCACTGAACTAAGACAGATACTTACATTTAAATTTATGCTTTAAGATCTCTCAGTTCTATAATTTTAATCCATTTAGCACGAACTTGGTTGTGTAGTGTCATAGTGCTCTTTTCAGTTAGAGCATCTTCTGGAAGCAAATCAAATGAGATACAGAATTTTATTCCATCAGCACAGCTACTTTTACAGCCAAGTTTGTACTTTAATGGTAAGACAACTTCAATTTTGTTCACAAAGTCCTATTTTCTATACAGCCATGTATACTGTAAATAACTATATTCCTAAATCCTAATTCTTTACCGATTGCCTGCCATTGGACATTTTTTGATACTGAGATATTTGCTCTTTCCCAGAGCTGTGGAGCTGCTATGATTCAGCATGGAAAATGCACAAATTCTGTCTTTTAAAGATCCCAGTGCACAGGAGAATGTTCACAACCTCCCAGCCTGAGCACAGCAGCCGTGGGGCACATGTGTTCTGCCAGGTGGGTCTGCACCTGTGCTTCTCCCCAAGCACCACCCAGCACTGGGCAGTAATGCACACAGCCACTGAGGCAAAGCAGGCTGCACTTACATCGGTGTGTGAAAGGCTCAGATCTGTGGTAGATGTATATGAAGGACTATTTTTTAACCCTGTTTTGCTGGGGTGAGAACTTATATGGATTTACTGTTCTGAAATGGGGCAAGGACAAAATGGTGCTTCTGAATGTTGAAGAATTCTGCTCCTTTTAAACAAGCTTTTCTCTTAAGTAAACCCAATATAGCAAAGTTGTGTCCAAGCTTAAGGATCCAATTTGGGCCTTTCTCCTTCCTTGCTTCCTAATGCTTTGATATCCCAAGACCGCAAAAGACACTTCCATCAAGAGTATGCCAGCATAGACTGGAAGTTTCTGTAAGTAGAAATAAAACTACAGGACATAAAATGTCTCATGACAGAACAAAGCATTCCATCAGTTCATAAAATGGATTTTATTATTTGGTCACCTACAATAGCAAGGGACTGGACTGAATACCCCAGATTGTTTTCCCAGTGCAGTGTACTATGGTTAGAAACATAGGAAGCAGCAGATATGTACTCCCAGTTATCAGGTCTCTGCAATGGTTCTTTGTTAGACTTCAGTGAGAGTCAGTGCAAGACCTATTGTGCTGGTAGTCTAAACCTCTGCTATCTCCAGACTAACTTCTCACAGCTACACTCCACAAGAGCAGTGGAACCACAGATGAAGAGCTGTGGGACCATTAGGGTCATCTAACGCACTCCCTTGCAGTAACAAGCTAGATGTTATAGATCATTTTCATACATATATGAACACAGAAAATAAAACAGAACTGTGGAATTAACTCCTGTCTGCAGTAAAGACCATGACAGAACCTGTTTTATCCACAATTTACTACAACATCTTACTCCTTCAGTTAATTTTTTTTTGCCCTTGCCTCCACTTACTTTCACAAATCCAGTTTTGAAGTCTGTTCTGTCTTAGATGCTCCAAAGAGAATGGGAGAGAGACAACGTTACTGGTGACACTTGGGTAATACATTTCCAGATCCAGGCTAGTCCCTTGGCAGTTATACATCAAAAAATGGGGATGGATGAAACAGATTAGCACAGGGTGAGATTCCCAGGTGGTATGAGCTGGCATAGCTTCTTTAGGCAGCTTTTCTACTAAAAGAAATTGTTTTTCACCTCTTGAAGATGTGAACCACAAATTGAAGCAGTATGAAGACTGAAAAAGAAATAAACCCCATATATTTGCTGGTTTAGTTTTGGAGTTTAGCCTAAACCAGTATCATTATGAGGTATGTTATTTATTCACCATTTTTTCCTTGGGCTTTTGTCTCTTAACAGACCACACTGAATACCTGAGATTTCTAAGACTCTCTAATTAAAGAAAGATGCTAACTTTATTGCCTCTTTGCCCCCTAAAAAAGTAATAAGGAAAAAAAATCCAGTGTGAGGCAATGCAATCAACCATCTCCAGCATCCCATTATGAAAACTGCTTGAAAAATACATTTTTCTCAAATGTTGCCATCTGTCAGCCCAGGGATCATGAGGAAGGGCAAAAAATTTCAGATGTGCTTCACATGAGCACCTCCTGAATCTGGGTATTTCTTGGGTATGATGGGCAGTGTTGTATCAAGTCCTTTCCCTTCTTAATTTCTCAAAATCATCAACTGAAATTAAAGTTCATAAGATGCCTATCAGTTCCTAGACTTTTGTTAGTTGTAATAGATTTGGTTCATACTGCTAGCAGGATAATGGGCATATGTAGAGTTCTGGACTACAAAGATTGCTTCTCTCTCTGTACTTTCACAGCATTCTCTCTCTGTATTTTCATAGCAAAGTCCTGTCCTCCTGCTGATAGATGCTGCAGTTGTCACCCAGGAGTGAAACAGAAATGTGATGCTGTATGGGTAGCAAAAATGGAAATGTTTCTCCTGATGTTATTTTATTTTAAAAACCAAAAAAAAAAACCAAACACCCCCTTCCCAAAAATCACAGCTTTTTCTCCTTCCTAAGCCAGTAACACTCCTGATGACAAGCGGCAAGGCCAATCCTTTTCACTGATCAGATTGACTGCAGAGGCATTAGCCATGCAGATCAGATGCTGCAGTCCTGTTGTATGTGCTGTCCTCATTCAATACGTTAAAACTCCTGCATTTCCCTGACATGCCCATATACATGTTTTGGTAGGGAGATATCTTACAGAGAGCTGAGCAAGGGAAAAGTGTAACTTTCCTTCCCTCGAGACTGAAGCATCCTGTGGCATTAATGTGTTTTGATTTAATTTCCCAATTTTAAAATGTCGTAATAATATATAACTGTCCCTTAACATGCTGGGGTTTAAAGTGATCTCTTTGGATCTGAAGACTGCCAGGAGCTTTGTTGTTGCTAATGTCTATAGCTCATGTTGCAAAAGAGATTTTGTGTTCCACACATTTGGCTTTTGGGGATCCTACAAAGTGAACAGCTAACACTTTCAAACTTTGTGTGTCTGCACTTAGCAGAGAGGAAAGCTGTTTTCTAATCCAGAAAGGGCCAGTAGCCCTTTCCCATGTGAAATTTGCCTTGAAAATGGATTACCAGTTAATTTTTAGAAATGCATATCCTTTCAGTTCCCCAACCTTCCTTTCACCCAGTGTCCCAGGGGTGCAGTCTGGGGACTAGGGAACCAGCAACTATTTCACAGCTATTCTTAAGACCAGTTTCTATCACCATGGCCTGCTGCTATTGACAGCATTGGGACTCTAGCAAGCATGCATAGACTGTGCTTTGATTTGCTGAGCAGCTGGTAGGCAAATGATGATATTTCAGAGCTAGCACAAAAGAAAAAAGGCTCTGCCTGTAGGACAGTATTTAACCAGAGCCTGGATGGATCAGCAATAAATTTGATAAAGGAAAAGTGAAGTATACACAGAAGATGTGACCCCCTTCCTCTCCAGAAGGATGTGTTAATCCTGGTAGTGCTTCAGATGAGCACCTCCTGAAGCTGGGTATGTCTGATGGGCAGTGTTGTATCAAGTCCTTTCCTTTCTTAATTTCTCAACATCATGAACTTAAAGAAAGGTTCATAAGATGCCTGTCAATGCCTAGACTATTCCTAAATTTGGGACAGAGGGTTGTAATAGATTTGGTTCAAACTGGTAGCAGAATAATGGGCATATGTAAAGTTCTGGACAGCAAAGATCTGTGCAGTTTAGAGAATCCCTCAATTCCCAAGTAGCTCCTGGGCATTACTGTTTTCCTATCGGCCAGATCTGTATTGTGTGTAAATTGCATTGGGATCCTTGGGGTGAAAGGCTTTAGATAAGTGTAAATTACTGTGTTGCCTCTAATTATTTTGAAGTGGTGATTGCTGGCCCATGCTTTTTATTTGGATTGCAGGGGGTTATGATTTTAGTGTAGAGATATGGCAGCTTCAGAACTGGAGAAGAAATATGTTCTGAGAGGTTGATTTATGTTTTTCTATTCTACTCTTTGAACATAAGTAGGAGGGCAAGAAGGAGAGCATGAACATTTGGTGAACGTGCTCCTGCAGTGTAATTCATCTTTAAGTCTGAAACAGCAGGTTTATAAACTTGGTAAAGCAAGCTCCAATTTCTCTGCTCTTTTTCTTTCACCTGCTGGAAGCACTGTTGACAAATCATGCACTTTAATAAAAACATATTTTCAAAATGATTTGGAAAATATACTGAAATCAAAATAATTGCTGGATTATGCTTCTGGAGCTAGTGTCCTTTCACTGCGTGTGCAGAGCCGGCTATGTTACCTCTGTCTCAGAAGGTATAAGTAAATGTAAGCAGCACTTGCCTGCAGGTACTGTAGCTGTCAGCAACCCCTGCATTTGAGGCCTTCAGCTTCCCAATAAGCATAAGCTGTACTATTTTCTGTAAGCTGAGAGCAGGGTAATACAATTTCAGGATTTACTTATTAGAAGATTGCACAATTGCTGTAACTGTTCATGAGACTGTTCTTGATAAATTCCTCTCAATATTGTGAGTCACACAAGGCTTCAATAGCTCTCTGGGATTTACTGAAAGGCTTACAGCCCATCAGAAAGTAGAAACTATTCTAATCTCATACCTTCTTCCTTGGTTAGTTTAAACATTGCAACATTGAATGTAATTTCCACTGAGATAGTCCTTGGTTCATTGCAAAGTGGATGATCCACACTTTTTCCCCACATAGTGTTCTACTTTTTTTTATAACTGGAATATAAACAGATGCTAAAGTATAGGGAATTATTTCTATGCATGTTTAAGTGATACTGGAATGAGCAGCTGTCAGTAACCCTGCATCTCATTATCAAGGTAGTATTTCCTAACTAGTTAAATGTGATAGTTGATGTTACTAAAACTCACTTGATGTCTATGTGTGAAGGCACATTAGTACAGGGCAATGTGATGAAAGCATCTCATAACTAACAAAACAAAGTAAAAATGTTCACAATGATTTTAGGCAGCCAAAACTTCCACAGCTTGTCAGCTGAAGTGCAGCAGCAATCATGGTGGCTGAGTAGCGTGGGCTTATGACTGACACACTTATTCCTACAGTTTATTCCCCACCAGTACTTTCCTTATAACATCTTGCATTTTCACCAAAGCAACAATGAGAGATTGTGCAGAACCCTTAGCTGATCAGGTAGCTTCACTCTCGGAGATCAACACTGCCAAAACCACTGTTAGCCACTTGCATGAGGCTGCTGCTCTTCTCAGGTTGCTCTTTCTTGCCCCGACGTGGGGAAGCAAAGCAGTGTGTTCCTAACAGCCAGCTTGGATGTCTGAGCTGCAGTCCTTCTAACAAGGTTGTTTGCTATTGCATCTTTCATCCTGTTTAATTAGAATGATGGCTTTTGCCATGACAAAGAAACATGTATACAAACTATGCCCAGCCAATAAATTAATACTGTGAGAAAAGAATAAGCCAGAAGATTAATCACCCATCTGCTCTTTTCTTCATGTGGCAGTGAGTTAGAGCCTTCTTCAGCATCTTGGGAGTCTTGTAAGCATCCTTAAAGTGGGGAGACGGGAATACATGTTTCGTAGAGAAGAGAGACTTCGGGTTGTTTCAGGGGGTTGAAAAAACATCTTTTCATTACTAATGACAACTGCCCCTTGAGCAAACTGCTCTACAGTGTTTCAGGAGAAATACTCATTAGATTGTAAATAATCTTTCATCTGTAACAAACCCATAATATTATATGTGCTATTATATTTACACTGAGTCAAGGAAGGGAAGGGTTTGGTCTGTTATTCAATAACATGGAAGCACAATGTTTTGAATAATTATGTTTTTAGTATTGCTGTTCTGAAGTTATTTTGGTTTTTGGTTTTTGTGGTTTTTTTTTGCTATGCCCACAGGTGACAACATACCTGTAAAATTTTGCTTACGTTTGTATTAACCCAGATAGATGAAGGAAAAGATTCTACAACAGCCAATTTGCCTTTTTATTTTTTTTTTTTTCTGTTTTCATTGAACTTTTCTGTTTTCTTTCATCTGGAACACATCTTTCCTGCAGCCTCTGAGATGTAACATAAAAATCCCTACCCTGCCTCCAATCTATAGCTACAAATTATTAATTAAAACTTAAAACTCTTTAAATATGTGATTTTTTTTTTTTTTTTTTTTTTTTTTAATTCTGGCTGATTTCAGGATGCTACCACTATGTACAATCAGCTTGGGCTACAATTTCTCAGACCAAGAAAATGGCTCAGAATGAATTTTGTTTACATGTGATATTTAGTGTAGATATCCCAGATGCAGCTGTAATCACAAAGTAAATTCTTCATGTTGAGGGGACAAAGAATTTGATCATATTGAGTTCTGTCATAGTAAATTTGGCAAAGCCTTGACAAATTTGCAGGGCTACCTATTAGGTACATAAATATTTGGAAAGCTGGACTGACTCTTAGTGTGGGAATTCATATAATGTTTTAGAAGTTTAGCTACTAGGTGGGGTCTGACTTTTAAAAAGGGAAGTAAAAGGGAAGTGTCTTGAAAATAAAGGAGAGGATCTCGCTTAGACAAAGCACCCTTGGTCTTGTCTGGCATTTAATTCAAGCTTGTGTCCTAATCTCAAAGCTTCAATAAAACACCTCTGGACTGTGGAGTTTTGGATATAGTCTCAACCCAGATATATGATGATCAGACCTATCTTCAGTGAGCAAAAATGTCCACAGAGGATTAGGGCTGTGATGTTCTTGAAGACTAAGTGTTCTGCATAGGGTTCAGCATTTTCCATGTCAAGCAAGATTTTAAGGCTTAAAGAAGCATAAGCTTGTACAGAAAGACACTTCACACCACTTTTGGCATGTCTCCAGCATTTTGTGACAGTTCCCAAGTGCTGTGCAATGAGACTGGGAACACGGCTAGGCTCATAGGCAGGGGGATGGTTAGCTGTGTTAAGTCTTCACATGTGCATAATCATTACTCATCCTGTAGCTCTCGTGTGTAGAAATATTGAATCCTGTTAGCAGTGTGAGTAATACTTATGCATGGAAATAAACATACTTGTCAAATAAGTCAGGTTCACCTTTTTCTTTTTGTAATGCTACAGCTCCTGCAGATAGAAGGCTAAATGAATGCAGTAAGGTGGAGCATAGTGCTCTTGGGATCTACTATAGATTTCATGTGAGATCAAAGAAAAAGGATTTATTCTTTCCTGAAGTTCCTTGTGTGTAAATTATGTGTATATGTTTTGGTTTCCTACATTTTTGTGCATTTTTCTAGCTAGTTTGTAAGTGCTATGTGACTGGTACTTTTACAGTGAGCAGAGTATCACTTTGGTCCCTGGTGTTTAGGGAATGACCACACCATAAACACTTGCTCTTTTCTCATTCCCTGTTCGAGTCTGGTAGCAGTCATGCAAAAAGCAGGCAGAAAGGATCCTAAAGATACTCTTCTGCTACTGCTTGTGATGCATCAGAATTCATTCAGCAGACCAGAGGTGCACTGTGAAGTACTGCTCATAATGTCACTTACTGCCTGTGTAGGTTTTTGCAGGTGACACGTTCAGTTCCTTCAGGCACAGACCATTTTCTCTCTTCTCTCCTTACAGGTTTTTAGTACAAAACCTGCTTGCTTTTCATCTCTGGTAACAAGGCAGTTGTATGCAGTCTGTTTTTCACTTCCATCACTTCTCACAACATACTCCCTGTACAGTCAGTAATGTGTAGACATTACTGATCCTGTTTTTGTGACATCTCATGTTTGCAGGGAAAATCTATTCAAAATAATTCATTATTATTGTAACACAGAGGATTTTTTTCATCTTCTGTCAGTAATTTAATACTATTCACGTTCATTTTTACAGAAAAGTAACTGAAGGAATCATGCACATACCAGAGTATTTTAGTACACCTTTTATTTCTAAAAAGAGGTACAAATATTTCATGTAAACATTTTCTATTAAAATAAAGGTAGTAAATAACAGAGAGCAATCATAACAAATGTATCCATATACTGCTGTGGATACTGCTTTGTACAAATGAGGAAGATCTATTTTTTGTTCATCATCAGTTCCACATATTGAACTGAACAATCTAAGTTTTGAGCATGTCTTTCAGCAATGGTGTGAATTCTCCTTGGTTTTCTCCAAAACATCAATCAATGAACCACACTGGGCTGTTGGAAAACACCCCTCAAAACCTGAAGACAGTAAGCTGTGGGGGAATTTTGGGGTAGTAAAGGAGTGGAAATACATACAGTGAGTAAGACAACACCTTTCAGGGATAATGTAGTGCTTGCCCAATGGGAGAACCGTCCACTTTGAGGGATCCCTCATGCCAGTAAGCACACATTGACATTGTGGGTTAACAGAGCAGCAGCATTTCCTGGCACTGCAGCCAGACTGAAGTCTGATGTCCTGGTGATACATTGAGTCTGTCCGAAGTTACGCTTTACTTGAGGGAATTCTCCTTCATGTTCCCTCCATCAGCTGCAGCCAGACCAGCAGCTGCAGGGGGTGTGAGGGTGTGCATGTATGCACACAGGAGTGTGCATACAGCCTCACTGCTATCCTCCAGAACAGCTTTTCCTGGGATACCTTGAGCTGCTTGTGAACTTGCTCGTCATGACCAAAGCCTTTCCATCGGCAGCTGTTTGGGGTAAAAAAAAAGAAATAGAAGATTTTTGCACAGATGACAGGAGGGAGGCTATGCCCTGTCTTTATTTCATGCAAGCCCAGCATCAACACACAGCATGGCTGCGCGTGGTTAATAATTCTGATGAAGCCAGCAGCCTAGCAGTGATCCCGAGTCAGCCCCCCTTGCAGTATTAAAGCTTCTTTGTCCATAAGACAGAAGTCTGTAATCTGGTTATGAACCAGTGTGAATTAGAAATGGAGTTCACTCATGTCAATAGCTGCCAATGTATGTGAGTACAGAATTAGGCCCTGGGTATGTGGAACAGCAGTAAATTTTATGAACTTGCATAAAACAGAAAAGAAAGCAAAGAGCTAACAAAAACCATGTTGTCCTGAAGTATATATAATTACCAATACCTACTTCATTTTTTTTATTTCTCAGAATGGTGATTATACAATGTAATTCATGAAACGTGACTTTAAAAAAATGAAGAAAGGGTTGTGGGGATTCTGTCGAAGAACATAAGGCTGAGAAAGCAAGCATGCAAGCAAGATGCAGGAAAATGTGTGGCCAGAGAACTATATCAGGAGTTACTAACAGCAGGTTACTGCAGGGCTTGCATAGTGATTGGCAGCCTTTGGGAAATGCTGCCTCCAGCAACAGATCTGGCTTCCCATGGCCCCTCTCTGTGTTTGGACAACAGGGCAAGCAACAGGGCAAGCAGCGGGGCAGGCAGGGTTTTCAAGCAGAAACAGGGATTTTCTTTTCACTTAAACTTTAAACTTTTTTGATAGCTTAATCAATTTTCCTCTCTGATTATGTTGATTTCTTAGTCATTTTAAATATTTCAGGATGGAGGTTTGTTTAGTGCACTGAGGGGCTGCTCCGATACCAGCAGGTACCACCTGCTCCATTGCAATATGTAACAGAGGCATCTGCTCACAGCTTTAATATTCTCCAGCATATTTTGGTAATCACTCAGTTATTTAATTGCACCCTAAAGGCACTGAAATTTTTGAACACCTCCTTGCAGGACTAATGTGGATACTCTCATTAGCAGTCAACATCCAGGGTGAACTGCAGTTTGCTGCGCAGCCAGTTCCCCAAGAAGATTACACACTACGGAGGATTAATGGCTGCATCGAGGAACCAGAGGGATGGCAGTGAATGACATTACTGGAGAAGTAAGCAGTGGAGTGGTGCTTTGCAGGATTTCAGTCGGCATGTTGCGCAATCCCACTCTATTGATCTAATTTGTTTCTGAGGTGCTTTATAATGACAAACGATGCACTTACAGAGTCATCACAACTCTTGATCACCCTTGTTAGGTTCATACTCTAACTAGGTTTCACCTTGTGAGAGCAGGAGGTTAATCGGCAAAATATATACTTTCTAGGAATGGTTATATTAAAATTTTTAGAAGTCCATTTAAAAACAATGCCAGCAAATTATTGATCTTATCTCTGTCTTTGGCAGCTTTTTTACCCAAACTGTTTTTTCTTTGTTATTACAAGGAAGGGATTTCTGTGTTAGCTTAGATCTGGTTTTGGGGCTTGCATGGGAGGTCAGCCACTGCAAAGCATAAAATCAAGCATAAAACCTTCATGCAATGTTCTTATAGGAGCTTATAAAAATCCACATATACTTAGTGCCACTAAAAATATCATAAGTTCATTCAGTTGGTTTAAACTAGTTCCCAGCTGAGATTGTTTAACACAAATATATTTCAAGATGAAGAAGAATGTCTTTGGATCTTCCAGGTTGCCTCTGCTTGCTTGAGCTCCTGGTGCCAATAACTCGAAGCTGTCATTTTCTTTTCAGAACAAACATTTGGGCACAAAACAGAGTATGGTGAAAGTTAGTTAGCTCTTTTCCCAAACAGCTCTTTACTTGTTCTCTCCTCCTCTATACCAACCAAAGAGTTTATATATATAATAAATAAATAAATATTTATAATAAATTTATATCAAGAGACAGAACCAGAGAAGGAGCTCAACCTGGGGCCTGAATTTTAAAAGTCATGTTATTTTTGAGCAATAGCTTCCTGCACTGGGAGTGTAGCTTCTGATATGCTATGAAATAGTGCTCAGCAGCCTCCTTGAAAGAACAGGT
>JANIJG010024499.1:0-58973 GCA_024611175.1 Megaceryle torquata
TCCTGAATCCGGTGCCAGAATCCAGCTCCTGAACACAGCTCCCGTCTGCTGCAGGGCCCGGTCTGGGACTCCCCTGGTGCCTGCTCCACAGCATCAGTGGTGACGGTGATGGAATTGCCATCAGGGGGTTGGGTTCAATACTGGTTTTGTCTATATTTGTAACTATTCTAGTTTTGTTATTATTATTTTCATCTTCATTAAAGCTGTTCTACTTTCTTTTGCTAATTACCAAGTCTCTCTCTCTTATTGCCTTTCTCTTCCCCTTTGGAGAGGGAAGGGGGTTAACAGAGAGCGTCTGTTACTGGTCTAAGGGGCTGCCCTGACCCTAAACCGTGACAATTAAATATGCAAAATTACTATTAAGTTACTCAGAAGTACGGTCTCTCCTCACAGGCACCGTAACAACCCACAGCCGCTCCAGTCCAAAACAGAAAAACATCCTTCAAAGTTGCAGAAGTGGAAATCTTAAGCTCTGCTCCTAATTTTTGCTGGTTCCTCAAGTACAACACTTTTGTCTGGACTTAAAAAATAAATTTGTTTTGTCCAGCTTAGTACTCTGAAGAACGTTTGGAAATAGTAAATCCACTGCTGGAATTACTCTTTTCTAATCACATTTTACAAAAGTAGCTGCCAAACAAAACCCAGTAAAACTGTCTTCTCTCCTCTCTGGGGTTCCTGTCAACCAAGTGTAGGTATCACCACTTTGCAGGGGTCATTTAAATGCTAATATTCTTAAGCACCGGCAAAGAAAGAAAAAACACCCTGGGGAAAAAGGATTTAGGATGGGGGGAGTGCAAGGAGCAGCAACTCTCCCTTTCTTCTCCCCAAAGATGTGATCTTTGATGGGTTCAATCTTCAGAGGAGGCTTTTATCTAAAACATACAATGTTCGTTACACACACATAAAGGATGTACAAGAAATTGTACTTGTGTGTGCTGAGAGGGAGAATGGAATCGAAGCCTAAAGCCAAACACAAACCAGAGCAAGCAGGAGACAAATAAACCAACAAAACTACCAGCCACCCCACAAAGAAAACCTACTCCATTTTCTTCTTTTATGGGAACTGAACTGAAAGATGGGGCTGAAGCCCTTTCTCATTCTCTTGTCAGTACCTTCTCCACAGTGGCACAACAGGATTACTGATTTTATATACTCTTCTGGATTTTTGCCTCACAGACAATAGTCACCCTCTCCCAACATTACAGAAGCACTAAGAAATGAAGATTGCGTAAAATCCCTGTTGGACAAGAATTGATTTTGGCAGCAATGTCAGATTAAGTCATCTATGCTTCCAGGTGAAGCTTCACAGGAATGGCTGAGCCTGTCTGACAGTCCAGTCTTGTCAAAAAAGGAAATTATTTTCCTCCCTCCATTGGCTGCCTTATTTTCTAAGGGATTAACAAACTGAATTGGACCACTGAGGAGTCAGATGAGTGCTGGAGCTGACCAAAAGAGGGAGCAGGTACGACACAGCCAATAGCCAGGAAGGGTAAAAAAAGGACTATGTGTAATGGCAAAGGTCTCCCAGCTCTGCATTGTTATCTTCTGAAAACTCATTTTCCATTTCCCCAGTGGGTTGTGCTTGCACAACTGTTTTCTGGGGCAACACTGTGAGCTCAGTCAGGGATCTGAACTGGGTTAAGGCATATTGTATTAAAAATAGCCTTTATTGTCACTTTTAATAATCTCCACCAGTTTTCCAGTCCAACTTGTTAATAAACTGTACTGGCATAACTCTTCAGATGAAGCAGGACAGGAACAAGTGGCTGTAAGAAAGGGCTGCTTAAGTGTTTTGACAGCACTACTGAAATACTCATCAGGCTGAGATGGAAAAAAGCTATTAGCAGGTATAGAGCAACTGTCCTAAAAAGAGTGTTCAACTCTGAATCGCTCCAAAGCAGCTTTCCACTGGGCTGGTATACAGTATTATCTCTGTAAGACAAGCCAAGAGCTAGAATTTCACTGAACAATGCAATCTGTCCTTAAAGCACATACAATTGCATTTTGGAGACCTCCAGCTGTACAGCAGCCAACTCTGCAACTGTCTGTGCTCGGGAGAGGGCTCCTCTTAGTCGAGAGTTAAGAAACATAAAAAATTCACATTTATGTGGAAATGTATATGAACCTGATCCAGTTACAGTTAATTCTTTCCAATAGAAAGATGACAAAATTTAATCACCATCCAATTTAACTTCTATAAATTTTAATCTCCCTTAAAATTGGCTTTTTTGCAACCCTATCTAAGCAGCATCAACTGTCACACTCCTGTGCCACTGCTGAACTACAATAAAGCTGCTCAGCGCAGCCACATCAATGAAGCTTTTGAAGAATAACCTTCACACCAGCAACAGAAATAATTCTGGTTACTGTCAAGACAGAGAGGATTAGAATAGTGTCTCCTTTTTTTTTTTCCTTGGCAAAAACTGTGTGTTATTTCAATCAAATGACAAGCGACAGAGACCATGATAATGCCAATAAGAAAAAATACTGAAAATTCTGCATACCCTTTCCTCCTTTACCTCCCAGTTAAGCAATTATCATTATTATTACTGGTAATGATAATAATAAATTAGAAAATAACAAGTAGATTCCTTTTATTAACTCTTTGGTCTTTCAGTATTTCTGCTTGTAACTTACATTTTTATTTTCTTACTTTGGTGCTTTTCTTACTACAATGGCGCTTTTTTTTCCCCCCGTTTAAGGAAGGCTGAGAGTCCATTCCAGTCACACAGCTCTTTTTGATATATCAAGGAATAAAACCAACACATCTTCATCAGCCTTCTGCTACATCTGAAAGACTATCTGTACAGCCATGATTTTCTGAATTATTAATTCTGGGCTAGACTACAGAATACAGCTCTGAATGAGCAAACTCAGATGGGGTACAATCGTAGAACCATTTTGTCCAGAAAAGACCTTTAAGGTCATCAAGTTGAACCATTAACACAGCACTGCCAAGTCCACCACTAACCATGTCCCTCAGCACCACATCTCCATGGCTTCGAAATCCCACCAAGGATGGGGACTCCACCACTGTCCCAGGCAGCCTGTTCCAGGCCTTGACAACCCTTTTGGAGATGAAATTTTTCTTGATGTCCAACCTAAACCTCCCCTGGCATAACCTGAGGTGGTTCCCTCTTGTCCTATCACTTGTTACTTGGGAGGAAGGAAACCTGATCATTTCTCCCACTGTGTTTCCTCAACACAGCATTGCATTCTGGGAGGTGGGGCATGGAGAAGAAGCAACACACCCTTACACTACCCTTCTACATTGTCTTTACATCCAACCAGATGGACTGTACATTCAACTCCCCTTAACTAGGCATGAACAAAAAATGAGTGTTAGAGTGCCTATGGAAACCTCTTTCTGTAAAGCCTCTGAAAAGCAAACTAGCTGCGTGTGCACATCCACACCCCTCTTTGGTGATACAGATGCAGAGTCTGAGAAGTGATGGGACATCAAGCATTATATTATATAATAGAATGGAACGGGCATTTAGTTGTTCATTATGTCCTAACTTGTCTTGCAGTCTCCTCTGTAATTTATAGATCACCTGAACCATAAAAATAAACATTAAAACCAGTTGGGTTTTTTTGGTTTTGTTCTGGGGTTTTGGTATTTTTGTTTTGTTTTGTGCCCCCCCTCCCCCTGTTAACAAGAAACTCAGAGCATGCTCTGGAAGCAAGAATGAGCCTGAAGGAAAAACAAAGATGAACCATCTCACTCAACAGGATCGAGACATAAGGACAGCTTCTAAGACATGTTGCATCTTTGCTGATATAAACAGATTCACACTGACAAGATGCTTCACTAGGACCCCACACACCCTACAGTCTGGCCCCCACCAACCCCTTTGCTTCATCCCAGCACATGCTGTGTCTACAGTTCATTTGCTCTCAGCAGCAGGCACTCAAGAGGATCTGGCCCAAATTATGGTAACTACACAGAGTATTAAAACTACTTTTTGAAACATAGGCTAAGTAAATAAATAAAACACACAACTCTCTCAATTTGTTATTTTCTAGGCTGTACTAAACAGCAAGAAACTGGATAGGCTATTCTTTAATGCATTCTGATTTCCTTCAATACGATGGAAAATTAACTACGAAAGACTGTTAAGTTCTTGTCAACTTGTTATATTCCTACTTCTTTTCATCACCAACAAAATAAAACAGAAATAACTAGAAACCCAGGGATTTACATTCTCTTACTCTAGTCACTGTATTTTTGTAGTCATCAGCTTCACTGAAACAATAAATAAGTAGCACAATAAATAAAGCCAACTATAAATAAAGCATAGGCCTTGTCCTTGGTGAAAGCTATATAAAAAGCTGGAGTTTTCTTTCCAGAGGCTGCCCACTGAAACTTAATTACACACTTAAATTATAACTTAAAAGCTGCCCCTGACTCAATTCCATTTGTAAAGAAAGCCTCAGAGCAACCTTATGCTGAACGTGATGGTACTTTTAATGAACACAGTCAGCCCCTTTGGGGAAAATGGAGAATAAAGCTCAAATTAAGAAAATTCATCGATTTCTAGCACAGCTGCACCACAATGGGAACAGAGGCACCACTCAGCCCAGGCTTCCTGATGCTGGGCTGTTCTCAGCAGCATTAACCCAGGGGCAGCTGGGAAGAACCCAGAGGGGCTACTTGCAGAGCTTCCCCATGGGGTATGTCCCATCCCTTCTGATCCCCTCAGAGTCTTAGTGCCAGTTGCTGAGTTGCAATACCAGAGCAGAGACAGCCAATCTTATGCTATGTCACAACATGACTGCTCTCAGGCTGTGGCTCAAAGATGCACCTAGGCCAATGGAACAGGCTAGAAGAGAAGGCTCCAGAGACCTTATTGCAGCCTTTCAATACTTAAAAGTGGCCTGTAAGAAAGTTGGGGACAGTCTTTTTAGCAGGACATGTTGAGACAAGACAAGAGGTAATACCTTTCAACTAAGAGGGGAGATTCAGATTAGATAGAAGGAAGACATTCTTTTTTACACTAAGGGTGGTGAAACCCTGGCCCAGGTTTCCCAGAGAGGTGGTAGAAGCCCCATCCCTGGAAACATTCCAGGTGAGGTTGGCTGGGGCTCTGAGCTACCTGCTCTAGTTGCAGATGTCCCTGCTCACTGCAGGAGGGTTGAAATAGATAACCCTGAAAGGTCCCTTCCAACCCAAACCATCCTATGGTTCTGTGAAAGGAAAGCAGCCGCACCACAGCAGGCTTAAGCTACCGAGTGTGTGTATATAAGGATTTGTTCCTTTCATTAAATCTCATATTCTGTTAAATGCACACTTATCAGCCAGTGATGAACAGTATAAAAGCAGAAGGGAATGTACAGCACAGCACAGATGTCCTCCCTTTGCAACTCCCTTTGCAAAGCCAGACTTGGAAAAACCCAACCTGCAGATTCCCTCAGAAGCTGGAAAACGTATAGAATTCTGAACACAAAAAGAGTGATGTGAGTACTGAGAGTTCAACAACACATGAAGCTGTTGGAATCTTTAAAGGTCTGAGTTTTTGTTCACTGCCCAAATGAGACAGAGTTTCTCCCCAGGGGCAGAAACAGCGATAAATAGGTTAGACAGGTGGATTGATCAATGCATCTTTGGTGATACATTACACCAGATGAAAAGAGAAATTTGAAATCCCTCCAAATGCAAGACACTTAGAAGGAAAAAAGGAAAAAAAAAAAAAAAGCAATAGACTCTGCTCATATGTCCAGTCTCTGAGCTGGCTGTGTGGTTTGAAAACGTATGCCCTCAGCCAAGAATTACTACTAGAGTGTAATTTGCTGAACAGTCCTTTCAATAGTGGTGGTGGCTGAAGTAGTTTCCCTCCCAATAGTTATTTTTAATCCAGACCAGTCTGCTACAGCTTGACTCATCCCACAGCTACAAAGCAGTAGAACAAACATGTCTGAAGGCTGAGGAGGGCACTTGCTTCAGCCTTAATGCAGCTAGAAGAAATGCTTGTAAAAAATGTCAATGTTCCCTGTGCACTTCAATGGGAAATAAAGTGGTTGAGTTTAAATACTTTCCACAGTGGAGTAAATTAAACCATTTAACTTAAATAAATTATTGACAAAATAAACTATAGAGGTAGTGACTCTTAATTACTTATGTTCTGATCTGCACATGTGAGTCTGACCATTCAGTAACATTTTTAATTAGTACAGTAACCGTGTGCGTATGTTTACATCAACTTAAGCTTGTTTTTAGTTTTAAATTTAATTTGGTCCCTAAACATCAAATGCTACATGAATTTAAGACAAGCTCACAAATTTGATAACTTTTAGTTATCTAGTTTACTTTTTTTTTTTTTAGTGGCATAATATGTTCCACAGACTACATCACTGCAAAAAATAAAGACCATAACCCCAAAACACTCAATATGAAACCATAAGCTATTGGAAATCCAGTATAAATGGAGTTAGGCAATAGGGATTCAAAGTCCCATAAACCACTAACCACGTAACAAGCAGGGATCAATGACAACATGCTTTTACATTTCCCAATCTGAGGACTACTGGATCCTAAATACTACTAAATTTTTCTCTGGAAAATCCCTGGTATATCTTGTCATGGACACTCGGAGACAACTTCTGTTCCATTTCAAAGCCCACTTACTACTATTACCCTGTAACACTATTTACTTTCTTGAATCCAAGAGAACACAAGCACGTTTGTGAGGGGATTTGGATTGAATTCATCAATTGACTTCTGAAGTCTGGTCCACAAGACTAAACACTTCCAACAAAGGCTACTTTCAGGGCATTTTCTTTCTCTCAGGAAAGAGTGTGGATGCTGTTCACTTCACGTGTAGTAGAGGTTGACACTAACTTCAATGCGCTACTACTTAAAGTAGTAACTATTAGAACATACCTTAATAGTGCAACAGTTCATTTGATACTTTTCTGTAGCACCCTCCACATTAAGCCAATAGACACTGACTCAGGACTATGATCCTGACTTTCATCAGTGGTGAAAACTGGGAAGATGTTATGGTAAAGAATAAACGTATTCAGAGGTCAAAAAGCCACTGTCATTTGAAAAACTCCAGAGAGAATTAAAATAAAAATGGAAATAAAGCAAGCACTGGGTTTTGCTCTGTGTATCAGTAACATGAAATTTAAAACATACCTTTCAGATGACATCACTTAAATGTCAGCCTATAACTATATTATCAATGATTTACTGAAATTCCAATGGGTAGAGAAGGACCATGGTCTCCCCAAAGCTTCATACCATGGAGTGTACTTGTGACTTCCTACTTTGCTCACCCCCAATTTTCGCCAGCCCATTATTTGGGCAAATTAAAGAAATATCCTCATTGATAATGTGTATACTACCCTGGCAGCACAGAACTCTTCAGATGTTTTATTTTGTATAATCTTGAAAGTTGTATGCAAATAATACTTCAGGCACTCAAGAGAGGATACAAATGCACCCCTTACAGGAGGAAGGTCAGAATTTCAGCAGAATACTTACTCTGTGCCGCTTTCAACCATTTGTGTTAGGAGGGAAATACCGTCTAGGTTTATAAATTCCTGGGCAAATGTAACATCCCGTGAGTAGTTGGCTAAGTCTTTCAGTGCTTCTAACTTTGCATCCATACTTGAAGATTGGATCCTCTCGTGGAGCTGCTGTGCATTCTGAGCCTGAGAAAAAAAAAGCACACATACCAAAAAAAACCAAACCAACCAACCAACCAAAAAAAACACAAACAAAAAACACAAACAAAAAACAGACAAAAAACAAACAAACCCAAAACAAACAAACAAAAAACCACAGCAAACAACAAAAAAAGCTTTTGTTACAATGGCAATAATGAATAAAACATTAGTGCAAGAAGGAACAATGACCATGTTTAATATTAATGATATTTAACACTTACATGCTCAGAAATAGGTAAGTAGCTGGCATACAAATTACTTCTACAAAAGCAAATTACTTTATTATTACCTATAATTATTTGGATTGCTGAGCGATGGACAGATATCCCATTGTCTCAGGAAAAATGCAAGCATTAGAAAAGACAACCTTTGCCTTGAAGATCTTAACATGTCACATCAATAAAAATGAAAATAAAACAAATAGCATCAGACAATCACAGTGTAATAATGGCAGCACCTTCCCCCCCTCCCCCTCAACACTTACTCAGTTTATGCACTTCTCATGACCTTTAACAAAGAAGACCATGTGCTGTCCTCATTAGGTTATATCAGTAGAGACCAACTTCAGGCTTTCTGGCTCCTTCCTCACCCTCTCCCTTTTGTTCACAATCAATCCAAAACCTCACATACTCCTTTATGAGGAGCAAAGGAATAATTACTTCCTACATGATGCTATGATATTATCACTCATATGTCTTTATGAAAGTTCAATACCCAAATATTAATGGGCTATCTGCCCATTAATGCTTCAAATACAGGATGAGATGGAAATCCAAAATGAAGACTGATGATGAAAAGCTAAAGGGCTATTTAAATTATGCAAATTAAATTGCTTCGGTCTTTAGCTGTACAAGTATTTTAAAATACAACTCATGTTTTCTACATGATGCTTTCACTTACCTGAACACAACACCCAAAAACTTCAGTTAATAGCTAGCCAGCCAATACTTTTCTTAGAAAAATAATCCTCACTCACTCTCCTTGCAAAATTCAATTTCCTAAAATTCACTTCTTACCTGCACTGAACGAAAGGTGAATGAGAAGCTGTGTGTCACTGGGAAACCAAACTAACGATAAATTCTGCTGAGAGTTATTTTCTCTGAGGTTAAGCTTACTCTTTCTCAACTGGACGAGAAAAATAGAAGAGAGGGCTGTGCTGACAGACAATCCCTTTTCTGTTCAAGTAACAAATGTACTCTTAACAGAGGTGGTCATCTCTGAAGATCAGGATTCTGAGATATTAGATGTTTTTAGTGCAAGTGAACACTTACACACTGAGCACAGGAAATACCACCACCGTGTTGCTACAAATACAACTTCCTATCTACCTAACTTCAAATGCTTCACACACATGAATGAAGTGTCCCAATATCCTCAAAGATCAGCAAGGTTTGTTACTTCCCATTTTCATTAAGAAAAATTAACTCATGCTTTCCAATCAGCTTTTGGCTAGAACCTACACGGTAAGGAGTATGTACAGAGAGGAAATATCTTCCAGTGTGACTGTGGTTAACATCTTCAGCTAAGATAGTATTGAAATGAAATAAAATATCTTTAGTCCTGAGCTTTTCTATGCCTTAGGTATGGGGTGGTGCAGCCATAGCAGTTACTTTATCTATAAAGAGGCAGAATCCTGTCATCCAAAAGGTCTTTCCACCACCCTAAGTTACTTACTTTGTCAATAGGTTTAAGTTGTAATGGGGAAACAATGGCTTATACAATCCCTCTGTGATGGCAGCATCTGTCCAAATGGTACTAAAAGAATGTTCTCTCAAACTTAAGCAGCTGGTAAGTTAAAACATTTGCCAAAGCCCATGGAAGAAATAAAAATAGATCCCACTAATGTCCAACTTCCAGGATAACCACAGAATAATTCCTTAGACACTTTTCCTTCACCAGAGCAGGTGAAGGAAGTTTTGCTAAAGTATTTTTGTATCATCAGCTACAGAAATTCATAGCAACTACTGATATTATTACCTGAACCAGAATTTCAACAGCTAACTCCTACCTTACCAACCAACCTCCTCCAC
Organism: Megaceryle torquata; assembly: GCA_024611175.1. NCBI lineage: Eukaryota > Metazoa > Chordata > Aves > Coraciiformes > Cerylidae > Megaceryle > Megaceryle torquata. Next base: position 9,702 of record JANIJG010024499.1, read on the forward strand.
TGAGCTGTTTCTACTCCAAACTCCCCACTCTAAGACCTCAGGAAGACTCGCAGGTGCAAAGCATCCTCCCAATATTGCTCTTTCTCAAAACACACACAACATCTGAATCCCTGCCCACCTCAGAACATAAACACTTCAGAAAAACCTTCAGTACCACCATGGCAGGTGTCTTCCCCTGCCTTTGGAAATGATTGCTCAAATTTAACCTTAAGCTCGTGAAGATCTGTGCACATGCCTTCCTCCACCTGCCACAGTTCTGGGAAGTTACCCCCACTAGCTGCCTACTGAAGAATACAGCTCTTCCAGCTTTCCATAGGGTCCAGTACCGAGCCCTGACCAGGCACTAACTGTATTTAACTCAATTCCCCAGCACTCTTCGGGCCCTGCCATCAAGCCAATTTTTTTAGCCAGGGAAGAATAAACCCATCCAAACCACAAGCAACCACCTTCTCCAGAAGAATGCTGTGGAAAACAGTGTCAAAAGCTTTATTAAAGTCCAAGTAGACAACATCCACAGCCTTTCCCTCATCCACTCAGCAGGTCACTTTGTCACAGGAGGAGATCGGTTTAATCAAGCAGGACCTCTCTTGCATAAACCCATGCTGACTAGGCCAATGGACAACTATGCCAATGCCCCCTCAATTAAGCTTCTACACAGCTGTATCTTTCCTACATTAAACAAGTTTTGCAAGACACCACATCCAGTAAACCTTGCTCCTTCTACTATCAGAAACAAACAGATAATGGCAGAGCAGATCTTCATAACAGAAATATTTGTCTCAGCAAGAGCGCTGGTACAAATTTCACTGGAAACATGGCCAAAAGGAACATTGGCTGTTGTCATCACAAGTGCCTGATGGGCGAAAATATTGCTTCAGTGACTACCATGCAGCTCTCGCAAGCCTTGTTGCCATAGCACTCATATGTGTTTATGGAACATACAGCTCACTTTTGACTGCATTCAGAAAAATGAAACCCAGATGAAATATGCTCCAAGCACTTACCAGGGAGCTATTTGGATGATTTACAATCCATCGGTGGATGGACAGGGAGCACAGCTCATTATCAGAACAGCAGAGATGGCTGCCATGTCCGTGCTCTTAGGGAAATATCATTCAGGTAAGAATAAATAAATATATATAAAACCTGCCCAAGTGAGAACCATTATGAAGGAATTAACAGAAACCCAGCTGCTCAAGTAAATGAAAGGCAGTGATAACTGCTCTCCTCTTTAGAAAGGAAGATGGGAAGCTTATAGAACGGGTGCTGCTGAAACCCTGGCATTTCAAAAGGCTGTCAAGTGACATAAGCTGCATATCTAGTCTTAAAACAAGGAGCTCCAAGGACAGCCAGAAAAGTTGCCCTGAAGGAGCAGCAGTGCTTAAAAGGCACAGTTTGATGAGATTGTCAGCTTAAAAAGAAAACTAATGACCTAAATCCAAGATGTGACTTGCTTAGAGACTCAAATAGCCATTTGGAGGTTAGGAATCCCAAGATCATCCTAACAAGGGATTCTACAGATGAAATTATCATTTCTTTGCCACCGAATACTTTGTGCAAACTTTGAAAGCAACCTATTACCCAGCTGTATGAGGGGTTTCTGTACAGCATACAAAGTATAGCAAGTAAGGACAGAAGGGAGGGTCACAGATTTCAAATGCAACCGCTATCAAACATTAAAGGGCTATGAAAGAAATTTGATGTAAATTCCTCTTTTGCCACTACATAATCAGTTTTCTTCATCTTTTGCAGAAAGGAAGTAAAATAAAATAAAATATGAGCATTTTGGTCTTCTCTGTAGATAACGTAAGTCACATTACTCAGTGTTCTGCTAGAAAAAAAGCATAGAGACCATCAGTTAACTAACAAATAATTCTGTACTAACCAAACAGGTGAACTTCTATCATTTAATTTAACACTGTGGCAGTTTAAATTGGTGCCTTTTCCTGGCCTGTTACTACCACTTGCCCTACAACTGCATATATGTTAATGGAGGAGTAGATACATCACAATTATCATATAAGCAAACCAGACTCAACAGCCCCACCAAAGCTGACCCACCACTGTAAGTGATGAGATTCCATTTTAATTATTAGAGACATTAATTGTTAACATTTTCACATTGATACTCCAGCACAATTTACATCTAAAACCCTGTACAAATGTAACTCATAGAGCAGTCCTATACAATAACTATACATAATTATGGAGGCAGAAATAGAGAAGCAGGGAAATGATCAAATCTAAACGTCACATATTAAATCAGTGATAAAAGCATTATAGATGCATAGGGATATGTATTATGAAAATATGTCTAAAATAAGTTTATGCAATCAGTAGCCACTTCTGAATGTTTGAGGAGCATTTTTTTCCAGTTGAAGCATTTAAAACTATCCTTTTTGTTTACTGCTCAGAATATGCCTTTAGAAACCTGAAATATGAGATTAAACCCTTATCTATAACAACAAAACCCAATGCCACTTCCCAAATCTTCCTCTTGTACTATGAGCAGACAAATGTAAAAGTGACCTACTGACTTCCATGGTGAGCGCTCCTGGTATGAAGATCAATAATAACTAACTCACAGAATCACAGCCTTGTAGGGGTTGGAAGGGACCTCTGGAGATCATCTCGTCCAACCCACCTGCTAAAGCAGGGTCACCCAGAGCAGGTTGTCAGAGATCATGTCCAAGTGGGTTTGGAACCTCTCTGGAGGAGACTCCACAATCACTCTGGGCAGCCTGGGACAGGCTCTGACACCCTCACAGGAAAGCAGCTTTTCCTCCTGTTCAGATGGAACCTCCTACATTCAAGTTTGTGCCCACTGCCCTTTGTCCTGTTGTTGGGCATCACTGAAAAGAGTCTGGCCCCATCTTCCACACCCACTCTTTATGTATTGATAAGCACTGATCAGATCCCCTCTCAGTGTTTTCATCTCCAGGCTAAACAGCCCCAGGTCTCTTGCCTTTCCTTGTTGCAGAGATGCTGCAGTCCCCTAATACACCACTGCATGATAAACAATCACAATCGTAGGCTAGACTTGCAAATACTTATGCATTTACTAAACTTGAACATTAAGACAGTTAAACACACATTAAAACAACTGTATATGAAAGATTATAGACCAGAACCCCAAGTCTTTACTCAAAGGTAAGAGGATGCAGATGTATAAGTAAAAATAGATTAAAAACTCTACACTTCCTTGTCTGTATAGATCACAAATAAAAAAACTACCTTGCTCACATGTGTAAAAGCATTCAGGGAAAACACAAAGGTGACTATTGATGAACAACCCTATTTATGTAATTGTTCTGCCTAGAAATATTAACATGGCTGTCTACAGCAACTTAGAGGTTTGAGAACTCAACCCATCTCCAAACAGGTTATCAAATAAAAACACACGACAAAAGCAAATGATCAGGCACCATAAATACCACAGTAGAAAAGGCTATGAATTGACTCGGTGTTTAAGTTACAGAGTTCATGAGCAAGTAATGTCTAAGTGCCCAAGAAGCTGATTTAAAATAAACAGTGAGTGGTCAATGATCAGTTCTGTTTGAAAACCATTACATTAAAAAAAAAAAAAGCTTTCTCTTTCAATTTATTTTTCACAGTATTTGAAACAAATTTCCCATTATTTGAAAAGAGAAGTTAAAAAAAAAGGGGGGGAGGTGTTTCTTTAATTTTCCCAGTATTTTTATCATCCTCTCACAATTATTAGTTGTTTGAAGAAGGATTTGCAGGATCTGATGGAAGGAATCCTGCAGTTGCACACACAAAAAGGGTGGACTCTACTTGCTGCATTGAAGGACGCAACCATACTTTTGGAACAGTCTCACACTCCGGAGCAATTGCAGCTCATTTATTTGTACATTTACCCACCACCCACTGGAATACGAGTATAAAAGAGACACCAGCAATCTGACATTTCAACTGTCACAAGAATTTTAATATAAAGAAATGTTGCATAAGAAAACTTTTGATGAGTCCCTTCAGAAATGCAAATGGACAAAAGGGGAAAACAGGTCACAGAAAACTGCAAACACTCACAATATCCGCAAAGAATTAAGAAAGATGATAGGAGAGGTTAAAAATAAATAAGAAAGATGATATAGGAACAAAGAGATAATAAGAGAGAAATTCAATCTGTACTCAAGTTACCTAGGAAACAGAGTGTCTGTGTGTTGAGTGGTTTATAGAGGAGGTAAAAAAAATAAATAGCATTGTTTAGAAAAAAAAGCCTTTCAGAGAATCTCACAAACTTAGCAAACAGACCTACAGAAAAAAAGTGACAGTTCAAATTCCCACCAGGCCTAATACCTGGAGTTTGCAAAGTTTTAACTTAAAGAAGTTGAAAACAGACACATTGTAAATCTCTGAAGGCAAGTGTTTATAATGGATTTAGCAGTGCATTGCAACTGCAGTTTTGCCCTTGCAATGATTTTGAGAAAAAGGTCCCTTAAACACACAAAATAATCTATATTTGTGATTAAAAAGGAGAAAATATTTCACATTTAGATTTAAGGAGTTAAGACTTCAAATCCTAATTTTAAAAAAGGCAACCCAAAAATGCTGGTTTGCTACTACTAGATGAAAGTACCTCTTTTCCCCTCCCTCCTTTTAATCTTTAATAGTACCTGCTCTGGGTACATAAGCAATACACAATTTGAGGCTAATCACCACAGAACTCAAAAAGATCATATCTCATCCTTCTCACCCAATTTTCGGTGACTCATATGAATGGGCATAGCCAGGCTACAGGCTGTCATGGTAATAAATTGCATGAAAATTAGGAACTAAAAAAAGCATTTTAAGTACATGCCATCTTCAGAACTGGTCAAAACCCTCCCTTCCCAAATCTTCAAGGCAAAAAAAAAAGTTTCCTCAAAAGGCTCATGAAGTTCAGGACAGATTTTTTTTTTCCCCACAATAGCCAAGAAGAAGGCTGCTCAGGCCCCTCTGGAACTACATGGACATGTCCCAGACACTGCATGATCCATATGTGGCTCCTTTTAATTTCTCTCAGACTTCATCTCCTCCTTTTCTAATTCCTCCATCTCTTCAAAATGCATTTTTGGTTTAAATTTCTTTTTCTGAGGGAAGGGGAAGATATTTTCAGCTTCACATTGATGGAAAATAAAAGGGGGGGGGATTCAGGATCTTAATATTTTCACAAGGCGAGAAAAACATTTCCCACCCAGCCCTAGCAGCTACAAAAGCATCTTTCCCAGTTTGCAGGACTATATGTCACACAGCCTGTTCATCACATTATCTCTTCCAGCTAGTGTTGCTCCGATACAGAACTTCAGAGAGAAAATGGAAACAGATGGCCTGTCAGCTTTTTGGGGTAAATGACAAGCGTTGTGTGGGTCACCAGCCTAAAACCCACAGCTTGGAAGCCTTTAATCTTATCTATTTTAGGTACCTCTATGATGACCACTTCAACAGTACCTTCAAAGCAAAGATACTACTGTAGGATGGGAACATGCAGAACTTCATTTTATGTCTATTTAAAGAATACAAATACTCTCTAATCTCACAAACCAATCTGGTCCTTCAAAACCATTTCCCAAATTACATCTCTGATTCTGGGAAAAAGCGAACATCATCAGAAAATTTGAAAATAAGCAGTGGTTCAGGGATAAATATCAATACTGAAGACTAGAAAGTAGACTGGCCTTCTGTCTTATAACAGGATAGGAGGTTTAGATTGGATACTGGAAAAAAATGTCTTCCCCAAAAGGGTTGTCAAGCCCTGTCCCAGGCTCCGCAGGGCAGTGGTGGAGTCCCCATCCCTGCAGGGATTGAAAAGCTGTGTAGATGTGGTGCTGAGGGACATGGTTTAGTGGGGACCTGGCAGTGCTGGGTTAACAGTTGGACTTGATGACCTTTAAGATGTCTTTCCAGCCAAAATGATTTTATGATTCCAGGATGGCTGAGTCACTCATAACTGCAGGCCAGTGCCAGAGTGGTCTGCAACTTGGTAGGTAGATAATACCTCAGTGTCCTAAGGAACCCTATATTGGTTGACAGATCCTAAGGCAAATCAACAAAGAAACAGAACAAGCAAAAGAAAGTCTTAGGTAAAACCCCACCTTCTGGCCCACAGGTATTAGCAAAAAGAGTTATAAATTAAAATTCTTTTTTGTGTTTGTAAGTCACATTTCCAATTACACAAGTGATCCTGAAGACAGACAGATGCCCATTTCTGTAGATCAATCACAGCACTGCCTCTCTTCAGTTCTGCATGGTGCAACTGGTTGTGGAGTTTGAGACAGAGCAGGATTCCATGAGTCATCTCCTGCTGTCACTCCATGCTGTGGTTAAACTAAAGAATGATGCAGTGTGTTTGGACCACATTGGTTCTTGATGAACCACAGATGTTGTTTTGATTTCATGAGATCCCAAGTCTGGGCAAAAGATTATCCTTCTTTGACTGGAGTCAATATTTGTTCTTATGAAATCCCAAAGGTTAGGAGGACCTGGTGCTGGGGCTGCCTGTTTCTGAGGAAGTTCCATCAAATGGGGTTTACACCAGCAAGTTGTTTCCCCATGTACAATGCTGTTCTGGTAACATATAGCAATAGACTCTGGAATCACATCGACTCTGACACAGTCATGACCTTAAAATTTTGTTTTTTCTCATGACTGTAAAGCCATGTACATAAAAAGCACTGAAAGAGATGCTGAAGGATAATGGAAATCTCTTGTCAGTGCCCAGCTGGCTGCTGCTTAGAAGTGCTTTCTGCTAAGAAATGACACTTCCGTAGATTAATATTGCAGTCACTTATTCAAATCCTTGAGGCATGTATATGTTTCTGTATTAGCTTCTTCAATTCCCACTTAAACACAAACCTGTGTACAAATCCAGTCACCCCCTCAGTCCAGTATAAGCCAGTATCATGATAAGCAGACTAGGGAAAAGTGGAAACAAAAAATGGTACCTGGAGAACCTGGGAAGTTAGTAATAACATGCACTTCTCTGCTCCTTTACTTTGAGCTTAGGCCCTACTAAATGGCAAGAGCATCTAAAAATCTATATATAATTTCTGTGTGGCTTCAATCTAGTTTTCACATCTTATGGCAGTAACCAACCCCACTCTTCACAGGTTCAAGAGAAGCCGAAAAAGTAAAGTCACCACACCTTTGTCTTGCCCATTCAAATGAGCTGCAGTACAGGGTGGCAGTTTGCCCCTAAGAATGCTTTGAATCTGCAGAAGCTAGACCAGCACCATGAAGACGTTAACCACTTTAATGGCACATTATGTTTGCATCAAGGAAGTGGGATTGTTGCTGCATTAGCATGTACATCTTCTGGGACTAATAGTGGCTTTCAGCATGTGGCAACAGTACTGCTCAACTCAGCAGGAAAACAGGACATTACAAGGCAACCAGCAACTCCCATGTGCTTTTGGAGGAGCTGGCAAAGAGGTGGTGTTGAAAAAAAAAATACACAAAACACAAAACTAAACCAGTAAAATCTCAACATTACAGTTGTTCCTCACTCAACAGAAACCCAGAGAGCAGGAAAGCTGTGATATGAGCTGCCCAGCAGAGCTCTCTGTGATTCGGCACCCAGACATCTCTTGGCTCTGAGGTCTGAGGCAGAAAAGAAGCATCTTGAGCGAGGCTGCCATGCCAGCAGGAAAGCAGAGGTATCCTGTACATCAAAGCTGTTCCCAGTGTGAGAGAAGTGAGAGACAAAAAACACCCAGTCATGCCAACCCTATCACCAAATGTCACTCAGAGATACCACCCCTACCCCCATAACTCAAAAAAAAAAAAAAAGAAGAAAATGTCATATACATGTTGGGACCACACCATCTTCCTTTGCAGAAGGATTGTGGGACACAAATAAAAATACAGCCATTAGTTCACAATGATTTATCAATCAAATTTTTACACTGAAGGGAGAGAAGAACAGAACAGTAACTCACTGGAGATGTCGTTAATCGAAGGATCGCTCCATTTTTTATTTCATTACGATTCTGGAAGAGAAAAATCCAAAAGGTTTTATTTAAGACTCACATAAAAGATGAAACATGCATTGAGCAGACTGACACACTAAACTTCCCTGTCTGCAGGTAAAAAGCTTCCCTCTTTCATATTTGAGCTAACATCTATACAGTATTCTCCCCACTGAAGCATACTAACACCAGCTTCAAGAAATAGGTGGCTGTTCACATGATACTTAAACCTGGACCCTTCAAGAATTACTTTGTCTTTCAAAGTTTAGCTTTCACCAGCAACTTCTAAGTATTTCTCTGAAATATACTGTCCACAGTGTCTGGCTCTGGTATGATGCTACATAGTTGAGGAGTTCGTAAGTTTGCTGAAACCTGTCATTAAACATCTGTAGGATTTAAAATTCATCCCACTGGCTCTCCACTTTCTATAACAAGAACATGCTGACTTAAACCACTGGAAGCAACCATCTAAGCTCTGCCACAACTTTGAATTGCCCCTAAAAGTAAAAAAAAAGCATCACTGTTAGCAGCAAGTAAAGCCCCAACACGCTGTAACTCATTCCTCTTACCCGGCTGGCAAAAAGAGGCAGAATTAAACATTTTCTTCTGGTTAAGCTCACGTAACATGTTCAATTAAACTAAAGCTACAGGCGAATGAAAATGCTGCCATGGCACAAGCTGTGGTGTATGCTAACAGCATCTGCACTGCTTTGCGGTCCATGCCTACATGCTTGCTCTTGCCCTGTGGCAAGCATAGGGGAGCCTGCCCCTCTTTCAACAAGCAACCTCCTGTTCACCAGAGGTTAGGAGAACACAGCATCTAGCAGAAAGAACATACTAATGGATTGTCCTGGCCCAAGCTAGAGCAGAATCAATTCTGTTCAGTGATTTTACTTTTCACCTCAGTCTCTTCTAAGTTACTGCACTTTCTGAAGTTAATGGCAGATTTCTGCAGACAGTCTCTGCTTCTGGCAGTGATAACACTCCATGCTTACAGTCACTACTAAGGACTGGGGTGTGCAGAAAGGCTCTTCTTTATAATTGCTCCTATGCAGACCACAGTCACTGCTCAATCTTACATTGGGGTACTGTAAGTGAAAGGCTGCACCAGCAGGGAGAAGAGCACAGGACAGGTGACCCTAAACTGACCAGTGAGGGTTTGCATCCCATAAATGTCATATTCAGTATAAAGCTGAGAGATCATGAGGGTCAAGCTCTCTTGTTCTATGGCCAGTGTCCAAGGGGCATTCAGTCTGTTTTTCTGCCATCAATCCCAGTCCATGTGTTTCTGAATCCAGCTCCAGAATCCAGCTCCTTAATCTGGTTCCAATCTGCTGCCGAGTCCAATGCCTGCTCCACAGTATCCATGGTGATGGTGACAGAATTGCCATCAAGAAGTTGGGTTCAATATTGGCTTTATATATACGTGTATATATTTCATATTATTGTTATTTTCATGAAAGCTGTTTTAATTTTGTTTTCCAGTTGACAAGTCTCTCTTCTCTTATTCCCTTTCTCTTCCCCTTTGGGACAGGAGAAAGGTTAATAGAGAGCATCTGTCATTTGTCTGTGGGCCAGCCCAGCTCTAACCCTTGACACAGGTACTGACTGTGCACAACGCAATGCACCATCACAACTTTGTTCATGATTCAACAGCTTGTTCATGGGTCAACACCCTAATTTGTCAAAGAATCAGAGGAAGCCCTAACAACTTGAAAGAGAAGAGCTCATTTTGTTCTGAAAGATCACATTGCAGACTAGTGTTTAGCCAAAAAAACCCAAAAAAAGTAGTATTTCTTCTCAAGCAATTTTTCCCAAATTCATTTCATCCTTCTTGTTCCCATTCTGATACATCTGAAACCCAAAATGCTAAAAACAGGATATATCTTGCATGAAAGCAGGTCACGTAGTCCCAAAATAAAACTGCAGCACATTATCTCTTTCTTGGTATCCAAGTCATCTGTGGGATTGGATCTAGATGCCTACAAGATCATTCTCTACCCACAAAGACTTCTTCACTCTGAAATAATCAAAGTGCCAGACAACACAGGGAGTACAAGGGAGAAGCTTTTTTACAGCATCTTTGCTTACATATGCATCTAACTCATCTCAGCCCTCAGCAGGCTCCTCCTGTCTGAACAGCCCCTGGGAGCCCATCCAGGCTCTACTCAAGAATGGGGCAAAAAAGAAAAGAAAACAAAAAAAATTTGAGCAGCTAAATGCAGGGTGACTTCCCCCAGCACTAACAAAGCAACAGATTTTTTCCTCTTACAGTACAACAGCACAAGACCCAGCTACATTTCATCATGTCTAAGGAATCCGTATGAAGTGGTAATATTGCATTTGTGTGGTTTCATCTAAATGAGTGTTGAAACAAACTCACTTTGCAAACAGTTGTGGTGGCTTAAACTGTTACTACCTCCAGGATTGGTGTAACTGAATAAAAGTAATTGCTTTAGGACAGACAAGTCAGCATAGGCCAAATCTACCTCCATCAGCAGCTTACACTAAGCCACTGGACCCCAGCTGCATTAGGCCAGAGTACGTTCATGCAAACGTACATGCAGGGTTCCATCAGCTTTACCTGGAAGGTGGCAAATCCCAGCATGCAACAATATAAAAACCAGTTAGAAAATTGTACAACACAAACTGTACCAATCACATTCAAGTGAAAGTTCACTGGTATCCTTATGAAAATATAGGAGATAAGTAAATAGACTGGTCTCAAACATAAGTGCACACAAGAGGCTTGGGTTTTTTCCAGCAGCATAACTTTAAAGTTTCTCAAGTTTCCTGCTCTAATTAACACAAACGACCAAATCAGATGTACAATTGTGTTTGCAGTTTAGCAAGTTAAGCCACTTCTGGGCCACAATAAACATCTCTGCAAACACTCTCAGTCCACTGCAAACACAGGTTACTGGGCATTGTGTGAGGAGGCTACACAGTGGTCTCGGGAGGCTTGAGGAGTTTGCTGAAGAGATGAGTCCCACCCCCTCCTACCTGCACACTCCCTTTTCAACCTCACTGTGGCATTAGACAGACCTGTTTGGGTGTCCATCTCACAATCTCACTAACCTGGCAGAAACTGGCTATAGCAGGGAAGAGAGTTTTCTGTCAGGTTAGTGAACAGAAACAAGCTCTGCAAGGGTTCAGCAGCAGTGCAAACCCAAGAAAAGTGGTGGAAACACATCTCTGGGAGAAGGGTGGGGTGAAAGAACGAGGGAAGGATAAGGAGGAATTACACCTTCCCTTTTTGGGTACAGCAAGCTGTCCAACACAGTCCAAATATTATTCCACAGTTGCTTCAGGCTGAAACCATGCACAGTTTGCTCATTTAAAGTAATTTTGTTGCAAGCTAAAACTCTAACCCATAAAAAGTTGGTGTTAACCTGGTATACTCTCTACAGTGTTGCATGCAAGGCTAAAAAAGAAACCTCTCATTAAATAAAGCCACTTACAGATTGTATAGATCAAATCTCCAACCAATCTAGTAAGAGAAAAATATCTTCTTAAAAATACATTCTTCCTCTAGAAGCTGATAACCTGGTTGAAGTTCAGATACCATACACAGATAAACAAGAGAATTATTAATGTCCAGAGTGAGCATATGTCAGCAGGTTGTACATAAAATAGCAGAGGAAAAGAATATGCAGAGTACATAAAAGCATCCCTGGAAGTCTTCTTTGTGGTCTTTCTGTTTATTTATCAAGGCAAAACACCAAAGCTCTCATACTCGAAGTTGCCTCTCTTGGCAGAGCCCACAGGACATGAAGCCCAAGGACCTTTTGCCATGAGAAAAGTGTGCAAGCCTGCCCTACACTGTAAATTTAATCACTGCTGTCACAAGAGAGAGAGTCCATCTTCAACTCCCAATTCAGACAAAGGCTGACAGGAAACTACCCGTGCCTCTTCTCTGAAAGCATACAAAACATCAAGTCTCTATCACAGCAGGCTAGCCAACACTTGGAAAGGGTTAGGTGCTCCCTAGTAAAAAAGGAAAATAAATTTAAAAATCCATCAAATTTTGTTTATCCATTCTAAACAATTACTTAAGAGCCTACCAAGAAACAGTGTGTAACAATCAAGTCAAGAGGATTTCCTACATTAACTGTGTAATGCAGTAGTCAGCATGCCAGCTAATTTCAATAGCAATGTTTACACTCTGTTAATCTGCTCAGTATTAGGGGCAGCATCCTGGGGATTTCTTTTCCAGGATAACAGAACGTCATTACAGTAGCCTGGCTTTGGCATTCTTACTCATAAGCACCACCACTATTCAGGGCAGGGCTCACCATCCCCTTATGGGGGGGGGGGGGGGGGGGACAAAAAAAAAAAACAAAAAAAAAAAAACAAAAAAAAACTCTCCCAAAAATTTTTCCCCCTCCCAAAACGGAAAGTGGGGGGCGGGGGGCTGTACAAAGAATGGGAATGAAGCTGGTGAATGGTCTAGAGCATGAGTCTTGTGAGGAGTGACCCGGGGTTGTTGAGCCTGGAGAATGAGAGGCTCAAGGGAGACCTCAAGCTCCCACTCTCAACAACTCCCTGAAAGGAGCCTGGAGCCAGGTGGTAGTTGGTGTCTTCTCCCAAGTGACAGAAAAAGAAGAAACAGCCTCAGATTGTGCCAGGGGAGGTTTAGGTTGGACATGAGGCAAATTTTCTTTCCCAGAAAGGTTGTAAAGGCCTGGAACAGGCTGTCCAGGGCAGCAGTGGAATCCCCCTCCCATCCCTAGAGGGATTTAAAAGCTGTGTATATGTGGTGCTGAGGGACATGGTTTAGTGGTGACCTGGTAGTGCTGGGTTAATGGTTGGACTTGATGATCTTAAAGGTCTAATCCAACCAAAACAATTCTATGATCTGTTTCTCAAGTATACATCTGGTTTGTAGATATTATTCATGTTGTTCATCTGTATTAGGAAAGGTTATTCCTGGACAGTGAGGGAATTAGTGAAACAGTACTATCTAGAGTGCCCTTAAAAAAAAAATCCTATACAAGAAAATAAGAGTTGTTATAAAAGTTCCCTAGGACTAAGCCATTTGTACCTTATGGCTACAAATAAGGCCCATTTGTAAAATTGTATCTAGCAAGAGTTCACACACTGAAGGTCATTCTATCCTAACTGGGTAGGTAGTATTTCCAACCATCACACTGCTGCACAACACTTTCCAAGCTGTTTTCCACCAGACAGAGAAGCACTACCATAAAAAAAACAAAACACCCACACACAAAGAAACACAGCAGGAAGTAGAAGCTACCTGGACAGTTCATTTTGTGTTCACATCTTTGGGCCCTCTGAGTTCCAGCTCCACCAGCTGAAGCAATGTGAAGGCACGTTATCTGCCACCAGGTTCTGTTCCTTCTCAAACTCTGCCTTTTCTGTGCCAAAACACATGCAGGAGACTTGCCTCTAAAGAACAGGCCTCAAGCATTAGCAGAGTCCACCAAATCACGAAGAGGGATGAAGGTATGTGAATTCTCTCTCAAGAAGTCCTACCAAAACAGTCAAGCCATTCATTTGCTGCACAGATGCTTCGGAAAACTTACCAAGCAAAATTAAAGTTTATTCTGCCATGCATTTGTTTTATCATTTTAATAATCTGTTATAACCAGAAATATGCCTTAAGATTCAGCTCACTGTAACTGGTTGGAATGGAATGTTTTCTTAACATATTTGAGGAAGACCTAGAAGCGTTGGTTCCCATGGTTATAGCTCGCTCAGCACTGTTCTTTAACCTTGACCAAACAGCTTCCTTCAGGCTTCTCTAAGTGCGCTAAAGAATAACAGCCAGAAATCTAAAATTCTTCACGTGTTTATATTGCTAAATAAGAGATTCCCTCTTTCCATACTACTAGTATTTTATTATACTTTCCACACCAAAAAAAAATTAGAACCAAGAAATACACTTGAAGTTAGTGAGACACTAACATTTTCACGAGGGTGAGTTTTGGCAAATAGTAAATAAGGACAAAAATCAAACATAATGGAGTTCATTTCTATGTCAACAACTCCAGAAAGAGTTTAAGTGTTAATTAAATGTTGGAAATTTTCCGCATGCTGCTTATCTGCCACTAGTCAAGGATTACAGAAGCTAATAAATAAACCAGGTTACACAAGCAGTGTGGTTTCAGGGTACACCTAATTCATTGCAACTCCACAGCCCACAAGAGGCTCATTTCTGTACAGATCCTTCTAGCCTGGGGGCTCCCAACACTTTCCTTACACTGGATCTACCAACATGGAGCAGCACACTCAACAACACAGCCTTAAGAGAAGTTACCTCTTCCTCTCCCCTTCATTCTCAAAAAGGAGGAAAATATTAAATAAATTCTAGAGGTTTTTTGTCAGATCCATGACATGAACTAACTCACCTTTCAGCAGTAGTCACTAGGATGTGAAGCGAATGAAGCAACAGAAGGGGAAAAGAAAGTTCAACTACCTTGTCCTCCAGCAACCCAGAGTAACACCAACTTGAATGCCACTGAAACTACATCCTAAGAAAAAACCCTACTTTACATGATAAGCTAATCCTCAGGTAGATCGATCTACAAGGAGAGCTTTTATCAGGCTCCACTTGCTCTGCAGAGCAGTCCATGGTACCACACAGGAGGCAGACATTCTTCCCACACATCAAAAGAAGTTCCACGCAAGTTATTTTTAACCTGGACCAGTTCCCCAATCCAAGCAACCACAGACACACATAGACAGTTGTACCAGTAACACGGAAGGGGTGGGCAAATTACTAGCAGCTCCATCATCCTCTGATAAGTTGGAACATAAGAGCTGCACCCTGCAAGATAGACATCAGGAAATGACAGACATAGCTGGGCTCATGCTATTGCTGGTGAGATCATGTGGGGAAATCAGAAGAGAGAACTGGTACAGACACAACAACAACATCAAAATAAAGACTGTGAGATTGAAATAATTTCTTTGATGCAGTTCACCCAATACATTCACCCAGCAGTCAGTGCAGGAGCAGATGCTGCTAGTAAGAGCTGAAGCCTCAAGCCAAGAGCATGGTTTACCGGCACTTCTGCCAACTCAAAGCACAACTTGTCACCACAGAGAAGAGTCTTGCTTTCCAGTCTCTTGATCATTCCTACTACTGTTTTTATGTGTCATAAACAGTTGTGTAGCTATCTGATGAATCAACAAGGGAACTAAACCAGATAAGCTTTATCATTTTGCCTGGTTTACAAGGTAAGACAGGAAAAAAACCAAAACCAAACATATAAGGAAGTGGGCCAGTTCATTTTGCAAGCACCACATTTGGAACCATACTAAAACTTGTTTAAGGGGAAGCCTGCAGGTGCTTGTGCTTCTCCAACATGTACATCCTACCCCCTTGCCTGAACAGTTCATCTCAGACATGGAGGGGCTGTAGGTAAAACAGCCCTTCTCCAGTTGTGACTGTGGTCAGAATTTGCCAAAAAGTATTCCATGTCAGCCTAAGCCACAAGCAAATGAAGGACTTAACAGCTCCCAGCTGTTAAAAAGAGCAAAGTTTCATTCCTCTTCCTACCCTTCCTTTAACTTCTGTCTTCGCTGCAGCCTGGACATGATTCAAGGGTTCTGCCTCACCCTTACATCAGACAGACCATTCATTAAGCAAATTTAATGAATTAAAATGGAACAGAATGATCGCCTCCTTGCCACCACCTCCAAAAATTGTCCAAAATAATCACTGTAGCCAGCAGAAATTAAGAGGCTGGATCTCATGAGGAAGGGGAAGAAGAAATCAGAACTGTCCCCTTTCAGCAGTGAGCTGTGATGTCTGTCACTGCACCTTGTAAAAGACCCATTTAAATAGGTTGTTCATAAAGTATGGAGTTAGAGGGTTTTTTTCTATCAGTCAGATCTTACACACAACTGTTTGCTATCAGCTGAGTCCAAAATCACACTGTGCCCATGGTCATACCCTCTCTATCTTCAAGTGCTGTAACAGAAAGACACCTTTTCAGAGGCTTTCCTCTCCAGAGATTAATTACAAGACAAAATTACAAACTATGTTCAAGATATACAGACCTGTGGGGGTTTTTGTTGTTTTGTTTGTTTGTCTGTTTTTTTAAAGAATACTTGATCCCTCTCATCAGCCTTGATGTACAACTAATGAACTAAATAGAAGATACTGTCATATTAAAGCGAAGCAAGCAGAAGAATTGAGCTGTTGATGCTGGGGCCAGGAAGTATAATGAGTTGACAGGACAGAATTCTTTGGAAAATTTAGCATAAACCTGAAGTCCTGCAAAGTAAGTCCTAAAAACTAGGACTAATTTGCTAACAGAAGGTTGACCACTATTTTTGAAATCAGCCTGAATGAAGAAGGACTGAAAGTGATTTAGTAAATGGATACTGAAGTTTTACTTGCTGTTCACCAGAGAAATATACTGGTGTCTGCTAGTTTTTACTGGAGTCCACAGGGCAGCATTACCAGCACCCATCAAGCAGACAGGAGCATGGCTGCTCTGACTCCTATTGTTAGGAAATTTCTGCAGGGCTGTGCAGATACCCCAAAATAGTAAGAAATTTGTGAATAGGAGGAAAATATCACATCCTGTCAGTGGCAGACAAAAGAGAAACTCAGTCATAGTTCGATCCAGCTCAAATCTGGATCACAATCTGCAATTTAGGTAGCATCATTAATACATATATTGGCAGGAGTAATGCAAAATAGCAAATGAGATGAACAGATCACTGAATGGAGTTGTCCTGTTCCCAGCCATCACACTAATTTTTATTCTCGGCTGCTTACCAAGTACCAGGTCCTTCAGTGAATAAGAAATCTTCATTATTGAGAATGTACTTAAGTTCAATTAATCAGTGACAACAGATGAAAACTAAACACGTGAAAGAAAAAAACAAAACAAACAAAAAACCCACACCAAAAAAAAAAAAAACCACAAACAAACAAACAAACAAAAACCAAAAAAACCAAACCACCAAAAAAACCCCACACAACAAAACTTCCACAAAACCCCAACTGCACAAGTGGCTCATTTTTTGTCCTGTCACTTGCATACACTCCCACACAGGGAGCCTGTAATGACACGGTGGAATTTCACATGAATATAGAGTTACAGGTTGTATTTAGGAAAAAAAAAAATTAAAATAGGTCACAAGCAAAAGCACCTTTGAGTAAGAACAAATACCAGGGACTCTACCCAGGCTCCCAACTTGGAGGGCAGAAGGAAGTCCTATCAGCAAACTTATCAAATAGCAGAGTAATGACAATGAAAATAAGAGGGGGGCAGCTTCCTTTGCAAAACAGCATTAAAAGTCTCTTGAAATTATTGGAGGGAATTTAAGTGTCTGCTCTCCTCCATGCAATAAGCACATACAAATGAAAGGGAGCCAGGGAATAAGGAAAAACACACAGGGAGTCTTCAGAGGCATCAGATGTAAAAAAACCCCAACTAATACAACAAAATTATGACAATACACAGATGAAATGTCCTTATATTTAAAGGATTACAAACAAAAATGACACCAGTTTCCTCACTGAGTGCTGAACACAGCTCAGTGGTGGCTCACAAAGCCCCTCAGCAAAAGGAAACTAGCTTTTTTATTCCTGTTAGTGGCTCGGGCGCAGGGTTAAGAGCCAGCACATTCTGCCTCCAGCCAGCTTGCACACTGTTCTTCCCCAGCCCCACACTCCTGTGAGGCCACCTTGTTCATATCACAGGTATCACAGGGTGTCAGAGGTTGGAAGGGATCTTGGAGATCTTCTAGTCCAACCCCCTGCCAGAGCAGGATCATCTAATCTAGCACAGGTCACACAGGAACGCAGCCAGGCAGGTTTTGAAAACCTCCAGAGAAGGAGACTCCACAACCTCTCTGGGGAGCCCGTTCCAGTGCTCTGTGACCCTTACAGTAAAGAAGTTCCTCCTCATGTTAAGGTGGAACCTCCTGTGCTCCAGCTTACATCCATTCCCCCTTGTCCTATCACAGGGCATGAGTGAGAAGAGGCTGTCCCTTTCCTCTGGACACTCAGCCCTCAGATATTTATAAACATTTGATAAATGGGGATTTGATAAATCAAACCATAAACACCGAGTTTTATCACACCTTCAGGTGTGACCGAAAAAACCACCACATTTTACGAGGCTGCATTGTAGCCTCAACAGCTGCAATAATCCAGCTCCTTTTTGGTTTTGGAGAGCAAGTCTGAGCTAACAATGATCCCTCCCAGACTCAGAGCCCACAGTGGGCAGTGCAGGCACACAAATGGATCTAGAGGAGACAGATCTCATCAGCAAGGCAACTGGTGAGCACCGACAAAGGACCAGGCATAGCCACCACCATGCTGCGTGAGCCACTGGGATGCCCGTGCCTGGAATCCTAGTACCACCAGTCCAGAGAGGAACACAGAGGTTCCAAGCTGTGGTTTTCAGACCAGAAACACACAAAGCACACAAAATTATACAGTTATTTCCTACTCTTCCTCTAATATTTTCTGTTTTAACCTGAGCTTGTCCAGGTTATAGCATTCCAAAGTTATTACACTTTATGTACCCAAGCACCTATTCAGGCACAAACTGAACAGATTGAAGCAAAGGTGACATTTTTATTCTCTATTATACAGTAATCCAGCAAATGAGATCCTGATTCAGAAGTGAGGCTTTTAGATGCTTGACCTACCAAAGAAATGTGCACCCCCCTCCCCCATGACAAGTAAGGCCTTGAAAAAAGAGACACACTTATTAATAGAATTAAAAATCAAATACACTCTGATCAAAAGACAAGCTAGGCTTGAGCTTAGCCTGCTGGGCTTTCTTGTTCACATAACCTCTTATTTTATTTCTCCTGTTTTGTTTTGGTTTTTAATGACTAAAATACATAATTAATAATTTCCACTGCACTTTCAGAGGCACAGATATAGCTGAGCCAGAAGCCCAGAGGCAGCAGTCCAAACTGCATCTGCTATGATAAGTCCTATCTCTAGTAAGAACCCTGGCTGACTCAAGATTTGTTAAAAGACCACCCTTAGACTGTCTGGAGGAGTTATTGCTACTCCTGTAGAGGCATTTTTCCAAATAATACAGACAGGGGAAAAAGGAAGGAAAAATAAAGGTGAAAACACCAAACCCAAACAAACCAAAAGTAAGAGACAAAACTGCTTGGGCGTAGTTTTTATTTCTGTATGGTATAATCAGCAAATACAGGTCGGCTACAAAAGATAAAGAGTTCTGTGTATGACAGCCAAAACACAGATGAGCCATTTACCAACCAAAAAAACGCAAGAAAATACAATTGTAAGCCATGTGTTGACAGTCCCACATTTGTAATGTTTTCACTTCAAGGTTTCTTGCTACTTTGTATGAGAATTCCTAAATTGCTTTTCTTTCTGGTAACTTTAAACATGGTGATGCTTCAAAAAGGCATCTCTATCTGGAATAAATCATAAGTCACACACAGGCTCTGCAGAAACACGACCTATACATAATATTTTCTGCATATGTACAAACATAATTCATTTTCGAGAGCAGCAAAAATATTTATTTATTAGAAGCTGTCACTGTCGCTGAAGAGCTCTGCTCATGTCCTAGAAAGAGGCAGCTTAAAGCAATGCAGGCTTTAACAATTAGTGGTGTAACTTCACTGAAATGCATGGGCTTGTCCTCATGTCTGGTGTTTTACACGTTTTAATTCAGAAAGCAACAATGGCCTACTGCACACAAACGAGGGAGATTATGTGGAAGGGGTGATGGCCTGTAGAACCGTCTCCACTATCCAATAAGCAGTGATAAACAGTGAACAATATCTAATAAAAGTCAAAGACATTTATCTGAGTAATACTGGTGGCATTTAGAACTCTTCTCATTTATGTGACTCAGAGTCAGACACTTTGCATATTTCCAATAGGGAATAAACAAACTCCAAGTCCTCTCTGCAGTACAATCCAAAATGTTCTAGAAAGACCGTAATTTTCCACCCTTCTTGCAAGTTAAAGGCAGCCAAAAGTCATTAAACTGCCTCTTATGCAGAACAGAAAACACTTCTCCAAAGCTGCAGGAACCTACCCACCAAAGTTATGGGCAAAGCCTGGAAGGTTCCTCCAGTTGTATCAGGACAAATTCCTTCAACAAGGCCGAGCCAATCCTGGCTTCCTGGAAATATTCACTGTACAAACAGAGTATAAATGCCAACGGGCAAATTCAGTTGTGTCTGGTTTTATGGAAACTGTTGTGTTACAATTAGCAAAACAATCTCGCTATTTAATTTGGGTGGAGGCAAAACACAGCAGCCAATAATTACTTCAGTTTTTCTTGTGGCAGCCTTTGAAGCATCTGTCAACTGAGACTTGAAAAGAAAGGAGGAAAAAAAGAAAACACACACACACAAGCAGAAAAAGGGTCAATCCGAAAAGAAACTGTGATGCATTGAGAAAGTTGTTGAGGGTGACAGTTAAATGAAAACCGGAAACTGGTCTGCTAATAAATAAATAAAATTAACAAAAAAAGCAGCACTATGAGTAATTGCTCAATAGCTGTCTGGCTAAATTTAGTCTTTCTAAACACTTAACTGTGCCTTAATTCCTTTTATTTCTTCGGTGGGGGTAAGAATTACAGCAAGAGAAAAGTTAGGTTCATGTCTCAGCTGTATTTAGCAGATCCTAAAGAACTGTAAAATGCAAAACAAAACCAAAAGATCTCAAGAGTAAGACAAAGTAAACTGCTAACAAGGTAACCAAGAAGCATCTAAGTCTTGGCAGCTAAACTCAGGTCTATCTAGCTCAAAATCCACTGGGGATAGGGAATCTGCATGGGGACTTCAGCAGATTTTGAATAGTGCCCTTTTCCCATTGCTTAGAAATTTGTACCTGTGCCTCACTAATGTGTGCACTCTTCCAAACAAGTTGGTCTTTTTTTCTTCCTAATTTCAGTGATTTGAGCAATTCTATCAGTTATGCTTGGAATGAATGTAATACTTGGTCATGTTCAGATAAGCATGTCCCATTTATTTAGACTAGACATTCCATTTTTATTACAGCTACAGCCATTTCATTATTGCAGTGAAACCACTGCATCACTTTGTGAAGCACCTATTGCCACGTTATCTGGGGACCAAAACAAAAAAAGACAACCCCAAACAAACAGTAAATAAGCAACTTAAGATACAGAACTGGAAAAGGACAAGACAGCAGGTGGGAAAGAGTAACAAAAATTATACAGTCGCTGAAACTTACTTCTACCTGATCAGCCAAAGAGAGAAGTGACAGGCACTGAAGGTCTCCTCAGACTTCAAAGGGCCCTTTGTGTTTTACATATTTCAATTTCCTGTACACTCCTAGTCAGTAGAATACTACATATGCAACAAAAACCAAAGCTGAAGGGCTCAGCACTGAAGTCTCAAGACCCTGGTACATTCAAACTTTTACTTGTCTTTCCAAACAGAAGTAATCAGTGCAAGAGAAATAAACAAAACAAAATGAAAACAACACGAAAAAATTCAAACATTAAACCAGGTCTCCCAGCACCTACCCTCTCATTGGTATCGTATTATGGAAAATACTTGATATTTTTATTTAAAATAAATCGCTGTGGCAAACATTTTGATAGGCTATGCAAGAACCGAGTTGAATTATTTACCTACCTTCTCTGTGATGTAGAAATTAGAACTATCAGCATGCTGCAGTGCAAACTGATCATGATTTGCAAGGGACCACCTTAGAAATATGAAAATAAATCAATGACAAAATGAAATCTTAAAAACTCTAGCAGTACCCTTTACATAATTTTACTACGATCAAACAAGTGTCTGTCATTCCCATGTATTTCTCACACTTTTCCATAGCTTTCAATGATGAGTCCCACAATTTCACGTAAAAGCATGCTTACATCAGGAAAATGTCTCTACAACTACATCCCATAAATGAGATCTTCCCTTTGCATATCTGAAACAAAGCCTAAACTTGACCATGGTCAAGAAACTACATAACAAATACTTTAGACGTACATAGACCACACAGACAAATACTTCGGGGGGGAGGAAGAGAAACTTCTTTGTCACTAGTGTCACTTCAGTGCTCCAGAAATAAATTGATAGCAATCTGATATTCATTCCAGATCTACAAAAAGTAGCAAGCATATTTTTTGCTTGCAGTAAGCAAAATACGAAAACAGGCCCCAAAAAATAGATGTACCAGCATTTTCTGCTAACTTACACAATACCCAATGTACACAGTATTCAGCTGATATACTGCACTACACATAAAATGCCTCCTTTTTAACTCAGCAGCAATTTGATGAATATAAATTAGTTTCTCCTGTGCAGTAGCACTTGCTTAGAACAGCATTTTTGTTCCCAAATATTAACATATTATAAACAAAAGCAAGATATTTCTCTTAGCCAATTATTAGCTCATCTTGCAGAACTTGTGATTAATGTTTCATGTGAGCAGTCACTTCAACTGGACCAGCTCCCAGTGGCCACTAGATCCAGGGCTCAAAACTCCAAGCCATGGTCAGTGTTTTACTTCCTTAACCTGTGAATTGTAGGGACCACAAGTGTAAAGTGAGTGTTTAAAATGCATCTCTGCACGGAAAGGTGACAGTCTAAACAAGAGTCATGCACATGATGGAGCTGCTGTTAGGAACCCCATCTTGCAAGTAATTGATCCACAATAAGCTGGGAAGTCAAGTCTGAAGATAAAACAACTACAAGGTTTAAGAAACTAATGCCTAGTCATTTAGAGTATTTAGGTTTTCTTCAGAAAAATTATCTCATGGTTGGTTTAGTAACTCAAAAAATATAGTATCTAGTATGTACTATATGGCATAACTTACCCATCGCAGACTTCTTTTATTATTGAGGACAGTGGCTTTTTCTGGTTAAGGGAAAAAGAAAGAAAAAAAAAAAGCATCACTGAATTGGAACAGCCCTGAACTCTTAAAATATGATTCCAAAGCCACTGACTGCAAAGAACAAGACAAGTTAGCAGCATTTAATTGTCTATTTAATATCAAGCTTGATAAGATCCCCAAAATTTTCTGCTGTTCTGGTCTGATAATCTATGAAGTCAGCATATGCCCGATGACATTATCAGTCCCTTTTGTCAACATTAGCCCGTACGGCATCAACTCAGCTTCCCAAGTGAGAAATCTAAAGGTCTTTTGTGTATGCTGCATCTAATTACCCAGCAGAAATAGCAGAATTAGGTATCACCATGAGCATTTTCCAGGAATGACATCTGAACCAAGACAACATTCAGTAGTTTTTAAACCTTCTTTTATGCCTCTCAGATTCAGTCACACGATGACAATAATCCTCTCTCTCAAACACACATCTGCAGGCTCCCCTCTGATAAAACACCAGCTGGAAGGTGTTTAAGACCCCAGATGTATCAGTTCTGCTTTACTGTCTACATCTCTCAGCACAACCATTTGGACAGGGTGAAAACAGCTCTGCGGCTTTGCGTCCCAAAATAGAAGGAACAGTCTAGTCTGGTGATGTTGCAACACCCTGAACGTTGTTATTAGCACAAGGTGCACACACAGGTGTTTTTAGAAGATTTCTGGCTAAAAGAAAAGGCTTTTTTATAGCCCGAAACATAAATGAAGTTGCATAGGTAAAAGAAACAGACCAAGTATCACTGGTTGGGTGACTACCGATTCTTTTTTCTGCAATATCAGGTGAACACACAATGTCACACAGATCTCTTGCTTTGCGAAAGATTCCCCAAATCACTCAAATCCAGCACAGGACCCCCCTCTCTACTTACTTCCAATAATCACAGTTCACTGAATTCTTAAACAACAAACAAAAGGCACAAAATACACAAAAACCCAGCATGAGACCACCCATAAACCAACACTCTTGTCAAAACAAGCTCTACGTTGATATACATATCTGTGCTTTTGTATATAAAACAAGTCTTAATGTTGATAGGAAACTGATGAGGCTAAAAATTAACTCAGTAACAGGATGCATTATGCAGAGGGAGAGTTATTTTTTCCTTTGGATTGTTTTTTTGAACTGCATCACTGCATAGATAAAGCCAGAGATGGGTCTCCCTGGTCAGGTCAGGATTTTTTTTTTTTATTTCAACAGTCAACTAAGCCAGTTTATAAACAGGCAAAAAGCATAACCCAAGCCCATTCTAATCAAATATGAATGAAAGCATCTGCTGAAAAGATGCTGTTCCCCCCTGCCATACTGTCTCAGTCCTGGGTTCTATCCTTCCTCTCTCTCCACCCATTACTATTTTCACATGACCACCCAGACCAGCCACACCAGGGAAACTCAATCAAACTGAAAATTGGCCTGGGAGAAAAGAAAGAAATAGTTTTCTTCTGGCTTGCTATGTGCCTAAAATGACCAGTAAATACTGGTATATGGGAGAGAAGGCCAGTAGTGTGAGGCTGGTCCCTGCCACAGCAGCCAATGGGTCCTTTCTCCACAGCAGCTTCCCTGTTGTGCTGGATCAGCTGCCTGGGTAGCCACCACCAGGCAGCAAAGCAGATCAGGCAGATCACACAAGAGTTTTTTCTTCTTCCCCATGATTTTTCAGCCTGATCAGGTTCCGAGTCTGGATTACCACATGACTTGTGTGCAGCAGCTTTTACCTGCCATCCTCCTTGTCAAGAGGTCTGTAGCTTCTCAATCTTATAAAAGCAATCCCTGTTTCCAACCACTCTATCCCTCCTGAAAAACCTAAACCCCAGTTTTCAAGAGGAACACAGGGAAGGGGGAGGAGCACAGGTTTGTCTAGAGTGGGATAACACCAGTTTGCCATCCAGCATACACGTGCCAGCCTGCAGGTCAGCTGCTGCTAAGGGGAAGGAACAGCTCTGCATGCTGCATCCCCTTCACTCCTCAGGGTGATCCTGTGGGTACCACTCCAGCATTTGCTTATTTTGATAAAATTTGTATCTGAGGTTTTAATTCCTTTTACTAAGTAAATTGGTGTCAGCTAATCGGATTAAAATATAGGGGAGGACAAAGATTAACTGCCTCTCCTCCACAATATTTTTCTTAGGAACTATAGTTTCCCATAGGAAACTATCACAAAAAGCCCAAACTGGCAATAATATAAATACTGGGAAGGTTGGATATGATTACTTTCCAAATCATTACTTTGGTACTTTTAAGTCCTCTACACCATCAGCTTTTATGTCATTTCTCAATCCTACTAATCTCTCTCCCCCTTTTCCAATTCTATGCTAGCTTTGCATTACTATATAGAATCATAGAATTGTCTAGGTTGGAAAAGACCTTTGAGATGATCATTCCAACCATTAACCCAGCACTGCCAGGTCACCATTAAGCCATATCCCTCAGCACCACGTCTCCATGGCTTTGAAACCCCTCCAGGGTTGGGGACTCCACCACTGCCCTGGGCAGCCTGGGCCAGGCCTTGACAACCCTTCTGGGGAAGAAATTTTTCCTCATGTCCAACCTAAACCTCCCCTGGCACAACTTTAGGCCACCTCCTCTTGTCCTATCACTTTTTCCTTGGGAGAAGAGATCAGCCCCACCTGGCTCCAATCTTCTTTCAGGGAGTTGCTGAGAGGAGGAAGGTGTCTCCTGAGCCTCCTTTTCCCTGGGCTGAACAATCCCAGGTCCCTCAGCCATTGCTCACAAGACTTGTGCTCTAGACCCTTCACCACTGACAAGATGACATTATTAGAAAATAAAAACTCAGACCAAAAACAAAAGAAAAACAAAGCCCAACCAAAACCCAAAAAGCCCAAAAACAGATCTTCAATAATAAAAATTACTAAAACAGCCAGCCTTCCACAGTACTGCTTTTTTGTCCTGTGGCACTAGTGCCACAGCACTGAAGTGACTAACTACAACTCAGTTAACAGCAGCAAGATGAAATAAAGTGGAATTCTTCTGGGATGCAGAGTTTGCAGTTAGTCATTTGATAGCACTTTACAAATTAAAAAATGTAAAATAAATACCACTTCAATCCTAACAAGCTGCTGCTCCTAATCCTCCCTTGGGCTGCACTCCCTCTATGTATAAGATGAAATTCCTTCCCTACCAAGCAGATAAATTGTCACCAGCCCAGGCACTCACAGTGGCACACCGGATGTCACCAAAAGCCAGTGAAGGCTGCCACGACCCCCTCTGCAATGGCTCTGGCAGGGTATGATACATGTGGGCTGTGGGAAGGCCCCAGCAGGCAGGCAGCAGGGTCTCCTGCTACCCTGCCCATGTACAGCCAGGCCTCCACATCAGCAAAACCCTCACTCGCTCCGGCAGTGACGGGTGGGCAAGCAACCAGCTCCTGTGGCCCCTTCCAGCCAGCTCCAGCTGCCTCCAGAATTCCTTTGCAGTCCTGCCACTGGAAGCTGTAAGAGATGCATCTATGCTTAGGTGACAGTGACAGGACATGACAGTTTAATACACATATAGGAATGCAGCATACTTGTCTATGTCAAAGAGAATGGACTTGACGTTTTTGTTCTTTTAATCTTCATAAAATCATGTTTACAAAAATTTACATAATATTTTTGCTGCATTTACAGTTTTGGAAAGTCAAACACACCTTATTAGTCAAGATACTTCAAATAATTACTTACAATCAAACAGTCCAAAACATTTCAGAAGTTTTGTCTTCATCAAAATGTGCATTTTGCTCTAGTGCAATTTAATTTTGGGGGATTTGCATTTATGTTCTTCCCTACACTATGAAAACTGAAGTGTGTTTTTACATATGCTGAGATGATAATTTAAAGCTCAAGGAAGATCAAACTGTAGCTTTCACGCACAAAATACAACAAATCAAAGTAAATCTCATGCTCCCTAAAGGAAATGGCCCCTTCAGCTAACACATCACAGCCCTCTGTGCCAAACACATCAGTTAGTATAAACGTATTTTCCTAGGGTAGGTATGACATCTATACCTGAAATGCAGGGGGAAATAATAACGGGGCATTATGGCCTCGTGACTTACTGATCTGCACACTTGGGGATAATCCTGCCACTGACACCAATCACAGGCAGCCCTAGAGCTGGCATGAAATTACATGCTTTAGCAGCTTTAGCTGCACTGACTGGTGAGTAGAGGTGCCCAAGATACTGGCAGTCCTGATGACTTTACCATGCAGTAATACTCGGTCACCTCTTCTGTGCCCACCTGCACATGCCTCAGGTCACATCTTCAGGTTTTGTGTGCCAAGACATGCACAGATCCCCTACTTAGTCTTCCTAAGTACCTGCCCTTGCTGCTTGTGCAGTATTTTGTAGTGCTTCTAAAGTAGCCTGCAGAAAACAGACTGAGATTTCACACTCCAATTTCCTCACCAGTTTCACTCTTTCACACCTATACCTTGGGCTCCCCACAGAATTAACCAGTCACCAGGAAGCACAAAGCACTGGTATGGAAGAGTGTAGGCTGGATAAATACAAGCTACTGTTTTATTCCAGGGAAATCAGAGGATAAGCAAAAGAAAGCTAAAACCATTGAACACACCACTGCTGATCAAGCCCGAAGTCCAGTTCAGGCCACCAGAACACTAACCTGGGTTTAAAGCACTTCCAACTCAAATAGCAAGTGTGTGTATGTGCATGCATGAACTGTGAAGAGGACAGAAGCCTAAATCTGGGTAGAAACCACTGTCATGTGAGCTGTTCAAAAATACTTTCTTTGATTGTGCTATACCAGGGGATTGTAGACAGGTTTCTTTTAGGCCAAGGTTGAATATCTTTTCAATGACTAGCAGAGTTTAATTGCTTTTTCTTTTTCCTGGTTTGGTTTTTGGATAATGACCGAGGTATCGCTTTCCCTGGCTGATGCCTTTTAATCACACAGGTAACAAGAAAACCCTTAACCCTTGCTGTCGTTCAGCCTATAACAGAAACCCAGTAAATGGAATGCATCTGTTAGTGGAAAACATTCAGCATTAAAAAAAAAGTAAAAAAGAGTTCTGTTGCTGATCTCTGCATCTGTCAAAAACCAGAATCTCAAGCCAGTAAATACACCATTCTGTCTATAATTGATGGCATCATTCTATTAACTAAACTTTTAGTGCAAAACTCATTTTTATGGTTATTAAAAAACAGAAAACTGCCTCTTTTCACCACCAGTGGAGGCTTCGTGTATTACTCTCATACACCAGGGGCTACAGAAACAGAAGCAGGGCTGCCTGTTAGCAAACAGCAGATTCCAGGATGCTTGTGTCCCTGACTCACTACTTCACTACTGGTTTCTCCTGATGTAAAAGGCAAGGTCTTCTCCTGTATGGGGGAGGTACCAGACAGCTTTGGGCTTCAGCCTCCTCAACCTGCTCTGAACTGCTTTGGGAATTAACTCTCTCCATTGACTACAATGTATTAGTGACATCAGACTTGTTAATTAGGCATCGGGCACCTGTAAAAGATAGAGAAGAGGACTTCTCCAACTCAAGGGAGCAGCAAATGGAGTGAATACCTGAAGAATGAGGTCACCCCAACACCACAATAACAGAAACCATAAAACCCAGCCAAGGCCAGGTCAACACCACACAGTTCTGTCAGTGCAGCAACACAAACCAAAGCAGGAAATATTTGTAGCCCAGAGCCAAGAGGCAAAACCCTCAACAAGCACAGCCTGCTGATGGTAGAGTGCTTTTCCTGGCTCAGTTCACAGCCTTAAGGTGGCACTTTTAAGATGTCACTAGAAGCACTTTGGTATAAATATAGCAAGAGGGGTTCTGCAGAGCACATGAGACCTGAGGAAACCCAGGTATCCATGTCCTCTTCCAGTTCACTCTGAGCTGCAGCTTCCTCTGTTACTCCCTTCCATCCCCCGAAGACATCATCACTCTTAAATCTGTATTTCACCAGATCTAAGCACTGCCTCACACATCATGTGCTTAGGATGTTAAAATCACTGCACAACAAGGAAGCAATGAAACATAACATTATTAGGAAAAGAAAACAAAACAAGCAACCACAGAATTTTACAGAAACTTCTGTAAAAGTTGTAGTGCCCTAACAAGCCACAGCATTCCCTGTTTCCACAAGTATGTTGCAAATAGGGACACCAAAAACTCCCAGTCAAGAGTGCTGAAGAGTTATAAAACACCTACTGACCCACAGCTGCAGACTACAGCACATTTGTGTGCAACATCCTTGCACCACATATTTAAAATCAGTTAAAATACAAAGCAGGGCTTTAATATGTGGCTCTTGACACAACCGCTTTATTAGGTGGTTTGAGGGATGTTTTTGTTTTTTAATTCAGGTTTGAAAACTGAATAAAGAAACCTCAGACCCACAGTTCACAACTGACGCACTGCTGGACTATCAAAGTAGAAAAAAGTCTCTCCTTGAAGGCATAAAAAATTTATATCATGTGTTTTTTAGTATGATGCTCTTTTTTTAATACAATTTTTGAGTTCTATAAGAATATAATTGAATCATAAATTGTACCTGCATTCTCCACCTGGCCAGAATGTGAACAAAGTACCTCGTAATTGATTAATTGGGGTGAAACATCACTATGCACTTCCTTTAAATACAGTGGAATTAACTTGAAACTCTTGCTGTTGCTTAAAAGATTTTGCAGATGCAACCATCTCACAGTCGGGGTCCAGCCTTCATCTTGAAAATGCCATTGGCTGCAGGCAGCAAAATTCAGGCTCCATTGGAGAGGTTCTGACTAGTGTTATAGGGCTAACAAAATTGTGAGCCAGAAACCAAGCAAGCAAACAAACAAAAAACCACACACCCCCCCCCCAAAAAAAAAAAAAAAAAACCCCAAAAAAAAAAAAAAAAAAAAACCAACAAAAAACCACAAAAAAAAAACAACAAAAAAACAAGAATTAACAAAGTGTTTCATTTCTTTCCTAAATATTATTTCCTCAACATCCTTTCTGTTGGAGATCAGGAATGCTGGCACACTATTTCTGCAGGACCTCAGATGTTTCCTGTCTCTACTTCCACTTGTATTTAAAAAAAAAAAAAAAAAGAAAATCTTTTTACTGCATTTAATCAATGTTTCCTAACACAGAAGACAGCACCAAGTACAAAGCACAAATAGCATCCTTTAGACTGTAATTCACTAAACCAAAATAATTACAAAAACACTGAATGTTTTCATTATGTTTCTATGCTGGTTAGCATCTGCTTTAGGAACAAGTTTCACCTTCAGTCAGCTGAAATACTGACAGGTACAACAAGAAGCAATGAAACTCATTAAACTATTGTTAGCATCTGTTTAACACCTAGAAGTTGCTTTTAAGTAAGCCCTGCCTTCAGCAAACTGTCCTAAACTAGTCAAATGTTTTTCAGTCTTGTTGAAAAGGCAGCAACCTTTTGGCTCATCTATTTTTGGGTAAGGTTCCCCATCGGCAGTGACCAAGGTCTTCCTCCAGAATGGAGGAGATCCAGACACAGTGGCCAGCCTCAAGCACTACCTCCCTTCTCTGACCTGCCAGGAAGGAGCTGCTGCCAGTAAATTCAGGCAGGGAACACTTTCAGAAGTCAGTGTGAGATTATTTTTCCCTCCTCCATGAGATGCTTCCAAGTCCTCTATCCTCAAAGAGCTTTGATCTTGTCAGATGCTAAAGGCACTAACATTTCCCTGAACTGCTTCAAGCTCACGGTGTGCAACAGCATTGGAAATCTTCTCAATATTCACACTAAAAGACATCAGTAGCTCTGGCTACTGAATACAGCTACACTTTTCAGGTAAGAGTTCATATAATTTGGCAGGTTTAGGGGAAGGAGGCACAAGCCTCTTCCCTTCCTTCATCCCCTCAGCACTAAACCCCTCGATTTTGAGGGAGTCAGAGTCTGAAGCCAGAACCAAGCACAGGGAGTGACACATCACAAGACATCAATAGCCCTTTTCTTCCTCACCACTTGAACGATACTGGTGCCCATTAATATTGTGTGCATTTAGACTGGTGATGCTTGGTTTCTATCAGTATACTGCTAGTACTTGTGATGGCACTTGGAGAAACTACAGCTATTCTTAGTTGTCCTGGTTTGAAACATTAGTCCACACACATGGCAGAAGTGATGCAACACTTCCTTTTCTCTAATTAAGCATGTCACAATCCCTTTAAAACTACAGTTCTCACCACAGTTTGAGAAACATTACACTAAATCAATTAGCAGTTCCCAAGTCTGCAGATTTAGGTCTGAAACCCAAAGATATTTGCAGGTTCCATTAAAAAATATTAATAATAATAATATAAAATAAAATCTTACTGGTTCCCTTTTAGTATGCACTTGAAATATGCTGACAACAACAAAAATAAACAAAACAAAACAATTGACATTTCTAGCATACGCGGGCAGAAGAGAAGATACAACTTGAAGACATTTTTAAAAGATAAACTTGCTGACTAAATCTAAACCTTAGAAAAAGCACTAATGTAAAGCAGCCCATGAACCATGGAACCTGGAAGATTTCATTTTCTGCTGTCTATCACTATGAACATGAAATTGTCATTTGAGATTGATCCTGTAAGTTTTGCCCACTGTACCAGTGTTGCGCTTTGGAAACAAAACATAGCTTTGTGGGTTTGTTTGTTTATTATTTTGGGGTTTTTGTTTGGTTGCTTTTGTTTTTTGTAGTTTTTTTTAATTGGCCAATATAAAGATTCATATCTGCTATTTTAACCTGTTTACAATCACATCGATAAAAGTAAACCCAGAAGAAGAGGTTGGCCAAGTTTAATTACACATCATTCTTTCTATAGGAACGGTGTTTATCTCCAAGGATGAGGAAGTTTATCCCCAAGTTTACAGTATCCCAGAATACTTTGGGTTGGAAGGGACCTTTCAAGGTCATCTAGTCCAAGCCCCCTGCAGTGAGC
Source organism: Megaceryle torquata (assembly GCA_024611175.1). NCBI lineage: Eukaryota > Metazoa > Chordata > Aves > Coraciiformes > Cerylidae > Megaceryle > Megaceryle torquata. The sequence continues at coordinate 41,431 of JANIJG010024499.1, forward strand.
AGGGACACCTGCAACTAGAGCAGGTTGTTCAGAGCCCCGATCAGAAATCTGGTTTTACTACACTTTGTGCTAGAAAATGGAATAAGTCAAAATAGTCATTGTCCTCAGATATCCATCTTGTGCCTCTCATGGAAACTGCTTCCCCTGCAGCAGGAACAGTGAAGCTGTAAATCCACAGAAAAAGTATCCAGGTAACCTAAAACCAGCACTGTCTTCCGTAAAATAATCTGTTCCTTAAAAAATCCCAACAGTTGAGAATTCAGTATACATAACAGGCACAAATTAAAGCAGGCAAACCTCCATCTGAACACAAGGAATAACATCCTCTTAGGAAATGGCTATTTCTGGCACAAATAAAGAGAAGCAGGACAGAGTACCCAGCATGCCAGTTCACCTATACAGAGCCCATACAGCCCTACTCCTCTTCCAGATTAACCATTGAGAAGACTGAGAGAAGACAGCAGGCAGACAGCTTTTACCATCGATATATCCCCCAGGCTGCACCCCTAAGTCATCCACAAAAACATCCCAATGCAAATTCAGACACCAAGCCATTTCCATTCCTCCCCTTACATGATGGGAAGACTTAAACATGGAAGATCATCCCTATAACTAATCAAATCAGAGAATAGTAATACAAAATAAAACTAAATTTTAAAATGCCTTCCCCCTCATCCCACCCTTCTTCATGGACTCAACCTTACTTCCCATTTCTCTGCCTCCTCTCTGCCAGTGGTACAGGGGACAGGGAATGGGGGTTGTGGTCAATTCACTACATATTTTCTCTGTGGCTACTTCTTCCTCAGGGGAAGGACTCTTCACCCTCCTTCCTTGCTCCAGTGTGGGTCCCCCCAGCAGGGGAGAGTTCTCCACAAACTTCTCCAAAGGGAGTCTTTCCCATGGGCTGAAGTTCTTCATGAACGACTCCAACATGATTCCTTCCACAGGGTGCAGTCCTTCAGGAACACACTGCTGCAGTGTGGATCCCTTCCACAGAGTGACAGTCCTGGCAGTAAACCTGTTCCAGCATCGGCTCCGCTCTCCACAAGTCCATAGGTCCTGCCAGTAGCCTGCTCCAGCATGAGCTTCCCACAAGGTCACAGCTACCTTCAGGCATCCACCTGCTCCAGCAAACGGCCCCCCAGGGGCTGCAGGTGGAGATCATCTCCACAGGGACAGCCTGCCTCACAGGCACCTGAAGGTGCTCTGGCACCTGAAGGATCTCCTCCCCCTCCTCCTTCACCATCCTTGGTGTCTGCAGAGTTGTTTCTCTCACATGTTTTTGTTCCTCACTCCAGCTGCAGCTGCACAGGTGATTTTTTTTTTCCCTTTTCAGAAATAGATTATCACAGATGCACTACTTGATGAGCTTGGCCTTAGCTAGCGACAGGTCCAGCTTGCAGCCACCTGTCATTGGCTCTACCGGACACAGGGGAAGCTTCTAGCAGCTTCTCAAAGAAGCCACCCCTATAGCCCCCTCACTACTGAAACCCTGCCACACAGCAACCCCAATACAAGTAATAATATCACCAGTAGGGATTTATGGGGGGCAGGGGTGGAGTCTAGACGTTAGTTTTTAAACTTATAGTTAAGGAAAGTGATGGAAATGAGGGGAAACCAAGACTAACAAACCAAACAAAAACTCACAAGAAAAACCAAAACAAAAGAGCAACAAAAACCAAACAAGTATTCTGAGACTCACTGAATTCAGTCAAGTCCATCTCTCAAGAAGAAAGGGAAAAAGTACATGAGCTTACCCATGCTTTAAAATCAGCTTTAATGCATACAGGCAACAGCCAGTTGCTTCATTTACTGCAGTCTAATTAGTCCAAACCTGGTTAGAGAGAGGACATGAAATAATATGCAGTTTTGCCCTCCTTGTTGAAAGCAACTTTCCAGGAAAAAAAGCAGTTGTAAAACCCTGATGTCAAATGGTCCATTTCAATGAATGAGAAGAAGAGTTAGACACAGAGGCTGGTTCTGAAATGTACTTAATTATGTATTAATTGCACAGGCAAAGAATCTCTAACTCAGTGAGACTAATTTTGTATGACTAAATTTAAAACCATCACTGATGAACCCAGGTTGACAAACCTACAATTAAAAAAAAAAAAATAGTGGAAAGCATCAACTAGAAAATGCCTCGAAGTGCAAGCTGTCAGATGTCATGAGCCTAAAGGGGAGATTTTAAATAAAAAGTTTAATAATATTTGGTGGAAAAAATATTCTTTTCAGGCCCAAAACTTTCTAGTACAGTTCTGTCAATCACTGTGGTTTCACAAGGACATTTCCTCACTTTGAAAATATTTTACTCTCTTCATTGCTAAGCAAAATATGCAGGTGAACTGGGATATTGTGCAACTGAATATAAATAAATACCACCAAGCATATACAACAACTAACTTATAAAAAGAAAAAAAAAATCCAGATTAGAGGAAAATCTCTTATATGGTATTTATACTTCAGTATTCGTAATACCCTCAGTACCCTGAAAGATAAAGAACCTGCTCATGCTGCAGTGAGGATTTTTTGTTGTTTAAGTCATAACACGACACATTCTTTTAAATACTGATTTTCTCACCAGTAAGGGACCAGAGAGGGAGGAAACTACTTAGTAAAGCAAAGTTTTTCGGATTTTCTCAACAGATGTCAAATGATGATTGAATGAGCAGATCCCACCCAGGATCACCTTCTCCACTGCAGGTCCTCAATTATATAGCTCTTTTAAAGAAAACAGACTGGGAAAAAGCATTAAATGAACCAAAGGCAGAGCTGTCTTCAGAAGCCTGTATCTATCAATATAGCTTGGGGACCAATATCTATCAATACAAGCTTGGGGAAGAGGCAATAGAGAGTAGCCCTGCAAAAAAGGACTTGGGGGTGCTGGTAGATGAGAAGCTGGACATGAGCAGCCAGGGTGTGCTTGCAGCCCAGAAAGCCAATCACATCCTGGACTGCATCAAAAGAAGTGTGGCCAGCAGATCAAGAGAAGGGTTTCTACTGCTCTGCTCTGGTCAGACCTCACCTGGAATACCACGTCCAACTCTGGAGCCCTCAGCACAGGAAGGACATGGACCCGATGGAGCAGGTCCAGAGAAGGGCCATGAAGATGATCAGGGGGCTGGAGCACCTCTCCTACGAGGACAGGCTGAGGGAGCTGGGATTGTTCAGTCTGGAGAAGAGAAGGCTCCAGAGAGACCTAATAGCCACCTTCCAGTGCCTGAAGGGAGGTTACAGAAAGACTGGAGAGGACCTGTTTACAAAGGCCTGTAGTGAAAGGACGAGGGGTAGTGGTTTTAAATTAGAAAGGAGTAAATTTAGATTAGAAATAAGGAGGAATTTCTTTACCAGGAGAGTGGTGGAGCACTGGAACAGGTTGCCCAGCGAGGTGGTTGATGCCCCATCCCTGGGGACATTCAAGGTGGGGCTTGACAGAGCTCTGAGCAACCTGCTCTAGTTGAGGATGTCCCTGCTCTCAGCAGGGGGGTTGGACTAGATGACCTCTGGAGGTCCCTTCCAACCCAGATATTTCTGTTTCTATTGCCCTGTATGTTTACAGGGCTCATTCCCACATCATTCCCATCCCTGGAAAAGGCAAATATTGTGGGTTTGTGTGTACAGATATTAGGAAGGGATGTATCTTTTCCATCTTCATTTCTTGTCACTGCATCTGTATTTTGCACATCAGAGAGATGAGGAATGAGTCCCTCACACTTCATTCTCCCACTTCCCTTTGCTTCAGGAGCAGGCTGCTGTCAACCTTTTCCCTTTTAACCTTGTTTTCCCTCTCCTTTCTCCTCCTCCCCATAAGGTGACATGAGGAAGCTTGCACACAACTTGACAGGCTGGGCTGAAAGAGTTCTACCCTCCTTAAATCAGCACGGACCCTACATCTTGCATAACAAAGGTAAAAACAAGGTTCCACCACAGTAAGCTAGTATTTCATATAAGGTGTAAGGTTTTTTTTTGAATGTTAAACAGTTTTGTAAATTAAATCAAATCATTTTGGTATTATTTTACTGGTGCCTGGAAGGACAGTGCATAGCATTTGTTCATTTTTGTCCCCACTGTACTTGGTAGCAAGAAGCTGCTGTTCATCATGACTAACAAGCATCTTTTCCTGAACACAGTGTGCACAGTGGCTACCATTTCTTATATAAGAAAACAGAAGTGAAACATTCTTCACTCCAGAAGGCAAGAGATTTGTATCTGTCAATAATATGCTTACTAAGAAAAAAATTGGAAAAAAAAAATATTTAAAAACAGAGAAGCTTGGGAGGTCTGGAAATTAAACTACAAAGTGTTAACTGCTTGGGAACTCCCCTTTCCTCTAAAGGGGCTTTCAGAATGTCTAAATACATACTGCTGTTATTCCAGCCACTCTGCTTCTCCAAAGTTCATGTAGGAATTTCCCAGGCATATGCCACAGAAGGGTTAACTAGAAGTGAAACTGACTGCACTGCATGCAGAAAGCAGGATCTCTTTTCAGTAAATCATTTTCAGTATGAATTCAAATTTTCTCCTCTCCAATAGAACTTTTTAACGTACTTGGGTCCCCTAATACACTAGGGCCTAAAGCACATTATGAAATGCTTTCAGCACTCTAAATACCAGTTACAGAAATAATAATTATTCTGAACTGGTAGCATGCTGTATATGATTTCAAAACGTTATGGGTAAACCGTTTAATATTAAAGAGGTTGCTTTCAATATTAATACATGTGCCACAAAAACAATTTCAGAGAAGTCCCCAACATAAAACACAGCACTTGTATAACTTGATTTGGTTTGTTCCCCTCCCTGCCCTGCAACTCCCCCCTCCCAATTTCCTACAAGGAGCCTTTAATTCATCATTCATCATTTTGTTAACTTCTATACACTGCCTCAAATAATTCCCTGGGCCATTACATTAGAAATAACCAGCTGAAGAAGACAACTCCTGCTATGGAACAGCAAAGATCCTCCTGCTCACAGTGCACCACAACTTAAGTGCCAAAATCTGTGCCTGCTGCAGCCATTCAGTACAATCCCCACTTGAAACACAAAGCACCAACTGAAATTCTGAAGGCTTTCCACCCAGAGGTAACAACATTACCACAGTTTTACAGCTGAACAACGTAAGGCACAAAAGTGTTAAGTGGGTCACACAAGCACTAAACACCTTATTCAACCAGCTGTTTCAAAAGGAAAAAGACAATCAAAAAAACCCAGCTGAACACATCAAAACCATTAAGCAGTAAGAGAGGAAGAGGGTTACACCCCTTCTAAAAATCACCTTCTACCACACATGCATTCACAGGAACATGTGTGCATCTAAGTAAACAGGAATGCAGAGACACACAAGTTAAGAGAAGAACTTACTGATGCCAAGGGCCAGCTGTGCACTTACTTGATCTATTTCCATTAACTTGGGGAAGGCACCGGGCCATTCGATCGCCACCTTCACTATATCAGCAGGAGGGGGCATTGCGAAGCTGCTGTTCTTCAGAGCCAGTACAACTGGACACTAAATACTGCAGAGATTCTCTCTCATTCACACCTGCAGGGAGAAGGGGAAAAAAAAATAAATAAAATAAATACAGCAATTCAGACAGAATTCCAGCACTGCTGCTTCCTCTCCTACATTTTGCCTGGCTGGGCAGGTGGCTGAAAACATCCGTTTGTGTATGTGCTGGAGCAGAAGCATGGCACATATCAGAAGCATGGCACTTATCACAGAAGCAAGCACAGGACACAACACCACGACACACTGCACAGCTCGACAGTCTGTTAGAAAGATGGCTGAAGCAATGAAATGTACGGTGAATAACAGGCATGCATTAGATTTAAATAGAGAAACTATTTTTAAAGGTTATTAAATACACTGGCAGGGGGAAAAGCAACAAAAGTAGAGGAATCTCCTGTTACAGTGTCACTCCTGGAGTCTCAGGGAACGTGACCGTAACAGTTAAAGCTGGTGCTCCAGAAGAAAAGAGATTGCCCAGGAAGTTATGGCCAGGAAACACGGTTTCTTTTAACTATAGCAATGATCTACTGGGTGTTCACAAATAGATCACTGCACTATAGCAACCGGGATGTCAGGAAGAAGGCAGAACACACAGCAGTTTCCACATATACATACACACACATCTCCTCACCTAACAGATCCAGAGATACCCATATATAAATATTTCTTTACAGTAAATCTCAGACACATGAATATACATGGATGTAGTACACATGAACAGCAATAATCTCCTACATAAAATGTCACAGTTCTGCAAGAATATGACTATCAGTAGGATCTCACACCAACTAGAGCAGGCTGTGAGTTTTGGGAAAGGAAAGGAAAGGAAAAGGGGAAGAAGCAAACCCTCATGTTTTTCAGAATATAAGTTCTGCACCTCTTGGATCAACATTTGTAACCTTACAATAATAACAAGCATCTTTCAAGCTGGTGTAGTGCCCTTCGGAGACAGCAAACAAAACCTCCAGCAGCTCTCTCCCAGCCCAGCAGTAGCAGGGCAGCCACTGAAGTAGCAAAGCTCTGCAGTTCTCAGACAGGGCAACCCAGGCACCCTCCTGAAGACCAAGAGCCCTGCTGGCTTTGCCAACTCCTCTGTGCAGACCACGTGCTCTGCCAAGACCTGGCAAAACACCATCATGTATGACAAAAGGCGAGAAGCTGTAGAAATCCCCAGAGGTGCAGTCCCACTTCTTCTTAGCAGAAAAGAGAAGGAAGTGGTGAAAGCATGGACATAGGCTTGCACACGCACTCTTTGAAAAAGCTACAGTAAGAGATGAGCCATCAGAATATACCAGACATCCAAAAAGCCATAGAAACAGTAAAGGAAAACAAAAAGCTCTGACCGCCTCCAGTTGTTGTTTCAACTAACCCAGTCATAACAAGCCTTCTCCAGCTGGACCAGCATAAACTCAGATCAGTCTGACCAAAATCATGAAACCATTCCTTTTTATAATGAAATTTTCTACCTTATTCTAATTTTTATTAGTGAGAGTTCATCCAGCCTTCATGTATATCATAGAATGTTTTGGGTTGGAAGGGACCTTGAAATCATCTAATTCCAAGCCCTTCACTTCCACTATAGACCAGGTTGCTCAAAGCCCTATCCAACCTGGTCTTGAACACATCCAGTGATGGTGCATCCACAGCATCCCTGAGCAAGCTGTTCCAGTGTCTCACCACCCTCAGAGTGAAGAGCATCTTCCTATTTCTGATCTAAATCTACCCTCTTCCAGTTTGAAGCCATTACCAATTGTCCTGTCACTACAAGCCCTTGAAAATAGCCCCTCCCCAGCCTTCTTGTAGGCCCCCTTCAGATAATAGAAGGCTATAGATGACTCTACTTTTTTCTTGTATATCCTCTGGTCTTCTCTGAAGAGGCTCAGTCCTCCATGTTTGCAAACCCTGCTACATTCTACATAAGGTTCTCAACACACACCATAAAAGCAGTTTATGAACTTTAACACTTTTGTAATTTATTTCCCACAATGGCAGTTCTGATACTGACAGGACTGCATATCACCACAAAGCAAAGCACAAGGTAGTAAGACGATGGTCTATAAATAAGACTGGATTGCAGAAAGCACCTCTAAAGACTAAACAACCCGATTAAGAAACACAGTGATACTGTCTACATTTGGTAGATGTTACAGGGACCAGGAATAAACACAAATAAAGCATGCAACTAGCTTGCTGGTCATTGAGAACTGCGAGATATTCACTTTTGTCTGTCTTTTCCCCACAGAGCCTGAAGAGACCCAAGGTCCCCACCATTTCTCCCCTGACACCTCATGCTCCTGCCATCTGCATCTCCCCCAAGTGCTCCCCTCACTGTGCACTGACCAAAGAGCAAAAAAGGGATTTTTGGTCATTTGGATTTTACCATGTTCAAGTCAAACAGCTCTCCAGAGGTGGCACAACATAGAGACCCGAGACTTGTTGGCAGCAGTGAGCTGTTAAATCCACATCAACAGACAAACAACACTGAGACCTTGGCGCCTTTTTGCTCCCATACTCAAGAGCGATGGCACTTCCCTCCTCAGAGGAACACTCCTCAGTAGTCTCAGCCCAGTAACATCTTGATATTAAACAGTCTGGAGATGATTGACCCAGTGCCTGACAGACAGGCATTCCATGGCACAGCATCACATCCCTACCAGGATGGATGCTGGAAACCCTAGTCAGAGCCAGAGTTAACTGGCCCCAACACAAAAAGAGCAGAAGCAGCTCCTGCCAGACAAACTTGATCAAGGATAGCTTCAGATGAGTAAATTGTCATTTTCAACAGTTTTATTTTCCCATCATCTGTAGGCCACATATCTTGGGGGGAGGAGACCTATAAAAACCACTCTTTTGACTGGGAAGACAGGGAAGCAACTGGGAGAGCACTGTCAACCTCTCACAAGAGGCAAGGCCAAGGAAAGTTAACGCCCTAGCAGGTTATCCATCTCCAAAGCTCATGGTGAATGCTGGATGAAAAACACTGATTCATAACCACTGGCCACAACTATGAAGGCAAAACAACATCACAAGGCAATAAGCTTGCAGAAGGCATCCACCCTCACATATAAATGTGGGCATTAACCCTCATTTTGCTTTAGAGAGTTGTGACATCTTAAGGAGTCAAACAGGAAGAAAGTGCATGATTTAAAAGAGTCAAGGAAAGTTGACAGAAAGTTAATCAAATTCAGCTACAGAAAATAAGCATTTGCATTCCCAAGCAAGGTGCAGAAGTCTGCTACAGCATTCAGAAGACAGTTTCAATGTGACTAGTTTTAATGCAGGTTAGCACATATCTCCTACAAAATTACAAATATTAATATACATATGCTTATACAGTCATAAAACGCAAAGCAAAGTGACATCTTTAACTAATACAGCTGGGTGTAGTTCCACTTCTCCCACCAGAAGAGGACCAACTTGGAGACATCAGTGTAGTCTGAATGCTGAAAAGCATACATAAAGTAGTTACTACAAATTTATTTCTGTTTCTCAGCGGACATACAAGTCAAAGGTGCTGACTTTATTTTTCCTAGTTTATAGTCTTCTATACTCTTTATACTCTTTGTTCTACTCCACAGCAATGCCAGGTTTTTTTTTCTTTTAAAGCTAAAAGAGATGTTAACCTGTCATTATAAAATCAAGATCAGAAAAAAAATTTCTGCAATCTACAGTGCCGACAATTACAAATTACCTACTATTTATTCCAGCAGTACACAGCACACTAGACACTGCCCAGTAAAGTAAAGAAGGCATAATCCCTGGTGTGAAACACTTCCAATTTAGTAAGCAATTTTCACGATGTGAAGGAAGAACTAGAACTGATTTCAACTGCTTTTTATTATGCCAGCAGTAGTCAAGAAGTGAAAAGGATACAGACATTACTAAAGGGTCTAGTTAGAGTTTTCTCAAGTGCAATTCCTTTTTCTTTCCCAGTGGGATCTGAGAAGCACCAACACAAAAGAATAGCTTTGCAAGTTGCTTTTACGATGTTCATTTTTGAGGCAGAATCGGAAGGCAACAGGACAGATGTGCAGGCACAAGTGTATGAAGTGGAGGAGGGAGTCTGAGGAAGGCTAATTCCCATTATTTTCCCTACTGCAGCTGTGACCTGGAGGAGGTTTAAGCAACTTCCACATTCAGCAGCACACTACTTTAAAATTGGAGGGAAAACCTCCCACATCCAAAACATCCCTACCACTTGAGTACACGTTCTTATATCCATAGGGTTTTTCAGAACTATGACAGGTTAGTTAGTCCATTAAAGTGCAAATTCTGCAAGTTGTTATTACTACCACATGCAGTATAGTCCTGGATCTCAGTCACACTATGCAGTGCTTCCAGTAGTCTGCTAAATCAGAGTAATCAACACTCAAGTTGGAAATCAAAGTATGTTAAATTTAATGCAAAAATGCATCAGCACAGACACACAAGCTCTCTATTTACCTGCCTGGCTCTGAGGGATTAATTCAGCAGTAAAACATAGTGCATTTTCCCCTTCTACCTATGCACTGCATGTGGAAACCAGGATTTTATTAGTGTATTAAGTTTTCAGTAGAAGTTTTGTTTGTTTTAAAACTTGTTTTGCAATTTCCTTGGCACTTTCCATACAAGGATCTTGAAGTGCTTTAAATAACTTAGAAGCTCTCAGATCACATCTCTCAATAAATAAACTCTATTCTTACTCTACAGACAGGAGAAAAAAAATGCAGGCTAATAGGAAGTATTTGACTGGCAGTTCCAGCCATACATGAAAACAGCAGTCTACAACAGCTCATTTCTTCTTTTATGGAAAAAGTCTTCCAATGGCAGGCCAGGTCATTTCACAAACAGCTTGAGTAACAAAGTTAATGATTAAAAAGCAATGTGCATTTGAGATTTTAATAGAACAAAGGATGTGTTTCTCCTTGCTGGACAAAAGGCAGCATCTACAGGAATCACCTGGAGCTAGCACAGATCCCCCCCAGCAGGCAGGTTTTCTCACAGGATTTCTTCCAGGCAAAACAAGGCAAAGAAGGGAAGGGAGGGCAATAACAGCAGAAGGCAAGACACAGCCAGTGAGCCCTGTCTGGCTGCACAAAGACCTGCATCAGGAGCAGAGACACACAGGTCCATCAGCTCGGGACCTTACATAAGTAACCGCTTCTTGTCAAACCTCATCATCTTCCTCTGCTTGGCTCCCATTGCCCCAGCAAACAGAAACTAAGTGGCAAGTTCAGCTGGAAGGTCCCTCAGGGATTGAGTCTGATTAACGATTTTAGAAAGATAATCTAACACTGGATTAATATCCCCCAGGAGAGTTATTTTTGGAACTAAACTGCATGACTGAACAGCCAAGTTGAAAGAGCTGTAAACACACTCTGCCATCTCTGCAAGAAATAGAAACAGGGCACAGAAGCCAGTGGGCTGGATGTACACTTTGTGTGCATAAAAAGGCTTTCATGCTGCCATTTTCCCTTTTGTTATTTATCTGGTACTATTCACCCCTGAACTAGACAGGAGTCAAAGGCCCAGCAGACCCATGTCGATACAATCTGCAGATGCTTTGCCACAAAGGGCACCTAAATCTCTACAGAAGCTATGAGCTCTATTATAGCAAGTGATGGAAAAGAGGAGATGATCTTGGAGAGAAGACAGCCCAGAGGGGCTGCTACCTGCTCAGCAGCAGCCACCACCACAGGAAGGCCTGACCCTACTTGACAGACTTTCATGGGTCAGAGAAGTCCATCAGCTTCCCAATGGGAACATTTCTTTCATGCTGAACCTGTAATCTTCTGATCAATAATGCATCATTAGCCTGAGAATGCACCATTTAATGTTACAATACAATTAACTTTGGACCCTTCAGGCTTAAATAAGCCACATTTCCTCTCCAAAATATCTGGAAATCTAGTATCAGAGAAGATTTTAGGATTACAGGTGTAAAACAGAGAACAGGACCCAAAGCCAAGAGGAAAAGATGAGTATTCATGTGGTTATCACTTGTCTGTCACATTCTCACATACCCATAACCTTTCTTCACAATTTCATTCCAAGTGATTTACCTTTCCCACAATCATCTTGTTCCTCTCCACATTATGTGGTTGAGGTTTCATTATTCAGTATTTCACTATTCACAGGCCCTCTTTCAAAAAAAGTACTCTTTAATACTAGAGAGAAGAAAAAAAAAAACAAACCAACAACAGGCTTTAAAGGGTGCTTGAAAAGAAAAGGTGGAAGAAAACACAACAGACTGGATGTACTCAGAATATAAGCAAGCAGGCTGCCTGGTCTTACTTCTCAAGCACATATTGAAGCATACCAGAAAAATTCAGGTATTTATTTAAGTGCGACTCCCCACTTCTTGGAAGATTGCTCTCCTTCTGTTAAGGAACTTTCAGTTACATGTCTGTAATTCAGAAGAGAGAGGACTAAGCACATGTTTTTTATTATTCAGGGTATTTGAACCTTTGTGGCAATTTAACTAATACTCCTATCATTCAGCCAAATAATACCTTTAGTAAAAGATGCATCTTTAATATCTAAGTCCTTCAAACTAGAAACCAGGAAAGTATCAAACTCAAGTATTCAAAAGATTATTACAAGAACTAAAAATAAAAACAAGCCACGAACCAAATAAATACACAATAAACTGGCTGTCAAAGAGGTAAAGCTTCACCAAAAAGCATGCATTTTCAAAGGTGCTGACTACCTGTCTGGCATGTAGAATTTAAAGACCATGGCAGGTATCAAGTACAGAATTAAAATAAAACACTACTCTGAATAAAATGTTGGAATCCACCTAGAATTTTCACAGGCTTGCTGCTTTGTTTCAGGTTGTTTCTTGTCACCAGGCTGTACTCCAGATGTTTCTAAACTGAAGCAAGCAGCAAAAAATACCCCCTAAAATCCAGCTGTATACAGCTTTCTTTTCCTACCTCTCAGGGTAGTGCCACATAACCCGAGAGGTAGGAGGGAAATAATGAGAAAAAGAAGCCTCAATTTCTGCCAGCAGTGCTGGAGTTCTTTAAGGATTGTAAGGATAGAAGGAAAAGTTTTCAGCAATAAGAATGTTGGATGAAGAAAAGAAAAAAGAACCTGGTATTGTGAAATAACTAAAATAAAGCAATGCTAAATATTACAACTCAAAATGATGAATGCTATGGGTTTTTTTTTCCTTAGGGGGGTGCTTTTTAATGCTTAAGCACACTCCAAAGAAGTCCAGTGTAACTGGAAATGGAATAAATTTATTAGAGGCTGGTTGAAAATATGGTGAAGAGAAACAGAAAAAGTTATCAAAAGTGCTGTGACTCAGGAAAGGAATTTTTAATAGAATTCAACTAAGAGTAAAAGAAACCCACAGAAGGTCACCATTTTCTTTAGCACTAGCATGATCTGGCTGTAGTACTTGGGGCTTTTCTGGCATTTGGAGAAATCTGGGGGCTACAGAGGACACACAAAAGAGCATCTCGAGTGAAGATGGTAACGCTTTATTGCTTCGCTTCAGCATAGGCCGAATCAAGACAATGATGACTGGCTACCTCCCAAAGGAGGCAACAGATACAAGAAGATAAGCTCAAGGTAGGGAGAAATCCTCAACTTCCTGCTAGAAGCAAGATGAAGCAGCAGCATAAAAAAGAAAGAATTTTTTGCCCTGTCAATGCTTATCACACACACAGAGGAACTAACGGTGCAGCCAGGTGCAACAGAGGTGTGTGAATGCTAAAGGAAATAACCAAGTTAATTGTCAGCACAGGCAGGATGTCAAAGGTTGAAACAAACAGAATTCTTTTCTAAAGAAATCATTCTGCAAAGAAAAGTACCGTGGAAAAGAGAGGCACATTGATACTCTGCAGCGAATAAAGAACCTGGTGCTCACCACGCTCATCAGAAGAAACAGCGAAAGACTGGATATCATTTAGGAGTCTACTGAGGAGACAAAAGGTTTGAAGACACTAGCTTTTTGCTTCAGGCACTGATGTAACTCTTCAAAGATGACAAAAACCATGAGAAGGAAAAACAAAGCAAACAAACAATACCACCACCCATCAGTAATCCTGCAGCAAAAAGCAGCTTCATCTGCATCAGTGTTCCTACCAGCATTGTTTCTTACTTACCAAAATTGGTGCATCAAAACTGCTACCAGTCAAAACACCCCATGGTCCTGACCTGCAGAGGCAGTCTCCGAATCCACCCTGTAGACTCCTAAGCTCTCTGCCAGTTCATGCTCTCTTACCAAGAACAATTTGCCTGTAATACTTGTGGACTTCCTAGTGCTCTCTGAAGGACACATTGGCAAAACAAGACTGAAAATGGGAAACACGGTGATGGCCACCCAGAAAAAAAAACAAAACAACCATGGCACAGTTACTATTAGAGACCCTGTCTACAGATAAAGATTGTGGAATAACTTGAGCCATTCTTCATTAAAAAGACTGTTATCTCCAAACAGTATCAGTTGTTGAGACTTACCTGACATTTTAATGAAAATTATTAAACTCACACGGGAAACAGGAATAAAGAGATGCTAAGGAAACAAACACAGACACAATCACAAGTCAAAAATCTACTGTGCGTATGCTCATCCTTAACACTGATCCCACCCTGCTTTGTTGAGTACTGCTGTGTATCTGCAGGCCTGGAACTACTGCTCTGGGGACATCCCAACCAGGTATCACTCTCTTCAATGCTGACAGATATATTTTTTGGCAATTTTTTTGCCATTGTTTGTAATTCTAGATCTGAAAGAGCTTGCATACCTCACATTTATCCAGCCAGGTCAACCATAAGATCACCATAAGGTAACACATAAGCAAAAAGGTACTGAAGATCCCAAGAACAGGGCAAGCTCCATGTTCATACAACTAGAACACAAATTGTATTTTGGAGGGATGCTAGAAACCTTTCAGAAGAAACTTGACTACAGGATAACAGCACTGCCAACCCTCTGCTCACTCAGCCCATTTCCAGGGGAAATCTGTCCTGTGTAAATCTTGGTAAACTGCATTAAATGTGACACTTGGTAACAGGAGATCTGGGTGTTTTATCACAAGATCATCCTTTGCTCATCTCTACATTGCAAAAGCAGGAGTAAATGACCCTGCTTGAGCAGATGACTTTCAGAAGTCCCCTCCATCCTCACAGGCCACTCTATGATTCCCTGAGTACACCAATATAATCACTCTTACTACTCTTGAAGGCCTAGCCTGCCCATCTGTGTTCAAATTTCATGCCTTTTCTGTATTCAACTGCACATGCAAGGAGCAAAAATAGCTACTTTTGTAGTAGGTTGCATTCTATGTGCTAAAAAGATTCTCCAAGCACACCAAAATGAGCCATTGGCTCCAGTTTAGCAACAGCAGCTCTTCCCAGCTGGGATCCAAGAGCACTCATTCAAAAAACATGCCAGTCTTCCATAACTTGAACTAAGATTTTAAAGGTAAAGATGAAACTTTACTTCCGGACAGGCAAACTACCATAAATTGCTTTTGTGTTACAGTCTAATACATCATATTCAAGCATTCAGTACAATTTGTGGCTGCCCCATAATTTTACTGCACACTTTATTCAACATGAAAACCCACATGGTCCAGGGAAAGAGGAGCGATACAAACATTGTCCTTCTACTGGTTTAAGTCATGAGCTCTGAAAGTCATGACATTTAAGCAGTGGAGAAGAATTGAAAAGCCTACTGTCTCTACCTTCTAGCAGGGACAGCAGGAGAGATGACCCGTTCAGTCCGAAATTACAACCCACATGTGAACTTAAAACTCCACTGAACATAATTCATTATATTTGTTGGACTTGTAAAAAAAAAAAAAAAAAGAAAAAAGAAAAAAACCCACCCAAACAAACAAAACAAAAAAAAGCAAAAGCAGGGGGAGGGAGAACCCCCTATTCAGCCACCGCAGTTAAAGCTGAAGAGAAGTGTTATGATTGCCTCCTGTTTTACTATCAGAAAAAAATGGAAATATTTCAACAACGAAACCTGACTCATGAAAAATATTGACTCAGTGTCTACATCATTGCTCAGGTTAAAAGTTCTTATCAATTAAAAAGTCACTTTTGTAGTATACATATGTGTGTGTGTGTATATATAGGCTGTTTCTCCGAGTATCTTTTATCTCCTAAGTAACTATAATTACAAAGGTTTATCTAAGACTCCACAAATGACCACAGCTAGTACTTGCTGTCAAAAGCAGATGACAGCACAGCTGTCATGCCCCATCTCCACGCTCTGGTTGAAGCTCCTGCTCCAGCTTCTCTGGGAACACACAGTTATGCCAAGAATAAGCAAAAGAGTGTTTCCAAATTGGCTAAACAGTGAACTGAGTGCTTCCCCTTCCCACAATGCACGCAATCAGCACTGTCTGCACCCTGAGGATGGAACTGTGCCACTCACATTATTCCACAAGACACCTCGTGGCAGTTTCCTTCTCAGAACATCAACTGTCACCAGCTGCTCCTGCAATTCAATCAACTTCAATCAAAACCCCTCTTCAAAATGAACCACAGTGATGCTTTTCTCTGTTATCCTATAAACAATTAGAATGCCTCAAATACTTAATACCCTCTTGATTCCACCCAAGAGTTACTGACAAGTATTCTTCCTTGTAAGAACTTTCAATGATGGCCACAGGACAGGGACAGACTGGCAACACCAAGCAAAAGGACGCAAGGCCTTTGCTGCATCATAACATGTGTGCCTCTAACTTATTATATAGCAAAAAAAATAATGGATACTCATAACCTTTTTTTGTTAAAAATATTAAAATACATACATCATCATCCTGAGTCACCATCCTTAAGCTCTTCACCAAAATGAAATCAATCTACTTCAAAAATCTCAGGCTTCTGCCAATCAAAGTCTAGTTCCACAACAGTTCTTGCGTCTGTTTGGCCCGGCCTCCTTCTTCCTCTCCAGTGACAGCACTGGCCAGTTCAGAGAGATGGACTGTGCAAAAATTAACCCCACAAAACAAAAACAAAGACACATTTTCAGCCAGGTTAGTCCCTTGAACACATTCACCACTCCCTTACCCAGTCATCAGGACCACCACAAGGAACAGGTAGAGGCAAAGAGGAAAGAAGGAATATAACCTTGTAAACATGCTCTGAGGGAATTAAAAAAAACAAACAAAGATCTATTTCACTTGTGCAAAGTTCACAGCATACAGCTGAGGAGATTCAATTCCACAGAGAGTGATGGAAAAATATGCAATTACTGAGTTCATTACAGTATGTTTCATTAACTCAGTAAGCTCCTTTATAATGCTAACAGACGTTAAAAGATTATTTGGCTAAAATCCAAGTATATTTTTAGTGCTCTGATAATTGCCAGAGTTCATATCTTCAGCAATACAAAGTAATATCCCTTCACAAAGTCTCCTGTGAGAGTAACCACCATTTATCCTTCCTGTTTTCAAACCTCAGCATTCCCAAATTACATGTCCCCATGGCACTCGGGGGTGAGGGCTGGCAAATCCCTGTTCAGTTAACTGTCTCATTCAGTTTAGCATAGAAGTGTTTCCAAACAAACCTGTCAACTAAAGTTGACCATTGAACTTCCTAGAGGGCTAACACCTGTCTGAAAGGCCCTTTGGGTGAAAAGGGCAACACTGAAAGCAAGCACAGTGCAGTAACTCCATGGCATGTTTCAGTTGCTTTCAGTAGAAATTCAGCATCCACAGATCTCTAATGCTCAAACAGTAAGAACAATTTAGGTATTAATCTCTTTAAGACAGAATGGAGTCCTCTTTCTGCCCTTCAATAAAGCGCTTCTACTCTGCTGCAAAGACTAGAATGCATTTTTGCAGCATGGTGATAGTACCCACAGAGCCTTACCCACTCTCATTTTATGCCGTATTAAGCAATATTCACAGATTGTACACTGAAAGCATAAGCATTTCCAAAAAGCTGCAGTGAGCATCTTTACTAAAAGAATCCTCCACATTCTCTTCTCCCCCCGCCCCCCCCCTCCTGCAATGGCCCCACCCTTATTCGTTCTGCCCAAAAACAAAGCCCCCCAACCCCCACGTTATCCTCACCCGGAGCAAGGAGG
>JANIJG010024500.1:0-22228 GCA_024611175.1 Megaceryle torquata
TCCCTTCCCTTCCCTTCCCTTCCCTTCCCTTCCCTTCCCTTCCCTTCCCTTCCCTTCCCTTCCCTTCCCTTCCTCTTCCTTCCCAAACCACTTTCTTGATACAGTTGTTAGCAAGAGCTGGCTATATATATAGATAGAGAGAAAGCTTGTGATGTTAATGTGATACATCTTGTTTTATTTCTCTTTCAGTAGTCTGAAATAGATCAGGCTGAATTAACGGCATCTTGCTCCCAAAATATAACAGTTAATGATTGCATTACAGAAATTTTGTATCATACCAACCAGATTCTTTTATCACTTATGGGTTTTTAGGAGGAAAAAAAACATATGAAGTGTTGAAGACAAAATGGAAAATAACGAAGTTCTTTAACTCATTTTTTGGCTGCATAGTATACAAGATGTTTGTTCTTACAGACAAAAAAAATTCACTTTTATCTAGTGAAGGTGAGAATAACTTTGTGCTCCATATCACTGGCCATTTCTTTGAACCTCCAAGGACTGGCTGAAAATTGTCTTTGAACAGAAGATACAGTGTCAAAATGTAAAATTTAATGGGCACATCTGAGCTGTAGGAACACTCCCTTTGTCAGGGAAAAAGCTGGGATATTCACTATCCTGTCTCTTCTTCCTATACTTCCCACAGGGAAGAAAGCAGAGCCTTGTGAGTAGGGAGCGAGCCAGGTCTAGCACATTGGATGAATTCACCAGCCCTGCGGCCGTGGCCCCAGCACTTTATCTCCTGAAGTGCTCATTATAGCACCAGGGCTCTCACCTCAGCACAGCTAACAGGGGGATGCTGAGGCACAGCTCACGGGTGGGTTATCACTCCTCAGAAGACTGCCACCACACGTGCAAAGGGCCCAACAGCATTCAAATTTTTCCCTGCACTGTTTGCAGACATAATATGTGGCTGAGGGTTTTGAGCAACTGCCTTAATTTGTGTAGAGAGAGACAGGAGGTGTGATCGACAACTTCAATTTACTTAAATGTAAATAAAGCTTAATACAAAAGCTTAAATATAAATTAATACCAGGTTGAAAAAGGTGACTAACCCAGATTAAATTACTTCAGAGAACATTAAAAATCGCCTTTCTTCCAGTTTAACACTCTAAAAAATCTGTATTTTTCTTCTATAAGTTTAATATATACCTATAAGGAGAAAAAAACCATGTTGTTCATGGAAAATAAAATAATTAAGTTATAAATTATTGTAATTTATTTTAAAGCATACCTGAGATAAATGACTAGAAGATTTTACTGTACTGAAAGAAACTTGATTATATTAAGTTCTCTTAATTTAGAAAATATCAACAACAACAAAAATTAAAGCATCCTGCACTATTTGTGCACAAAGCTGTAAGAAACGTGAGAAAAATAAAGATTTCTAAATATTAGGTTTTGACAAATCCATACTGCTGCTTCTGATGTTGTTTCTCTAAAATCTCTATTTTTTCAATACTATACACTTGCCAATTGACAACAGAAATACAATATTGCCATTGGGGACACTGATAGGTGAAGCTACCAACAACACAGAAGTCTAACTATTGTAGTTTCAACTGTGTCAAAATTCCTGCTATCGCCATTACTTCTTGGCAAAGCAGAGAAATCCCTTGCTTGCCAAAGTACTCTCAAGGTCAATGACAAAGCATTTATTGCAAATTCCAGAAGCTGATTTTATTCTGACAAAATTTCTGAGTAAAAATAGCCTGGTTACTAAACTCAAAAATCCCACAGACCCTCTCTCTCAGCAGGTAGAAAAGTACAGGGCTAAAGTTGGAGTAAAATTAATAAAATAAATTAAGCAGCAATAAAGCTTTATGGAAAAAGTATTTGGCATTTATGTCTTTGTCATTTGAACTCTCCACAATTGTATTGAGTTCATTTAAAGGCTATAATAGCAATTTAATAAATAAATAAATATTCTTTCCAAAATGTAGATAACACCAAATCAAAGATCTTTTTATAACAGTAGGAGACTTCAAGGGTATATTTACTTAGAGCTTAATATACTTCTTGGGACCAAGTCTTGAACCTACCAACGCTCTGGCCAGTATATGTTAACAGTTTCAGAAAGCATACCTTGTTGTGTCTCAATGCTGCAGGTAGCTAGATATTGGAGTGCCCTTGATCCACAGGGAGGGATTATTAACAATTTCCTGACCTTGGAAACTCTACTAATCGGTGCTATTGTATTTACATGCAAAAAACCCCATGAGTTTCTGTGGCCTGCTACTCTTTGGAGACTTTTGTCTATGAGGAAGTACTTGGAAAACACAGACATGCTTGAAAGCCACCTATACATTTGAGTGCTTTGTAATGTAAAGAAAAGGTAATTTTTAAAAGCAGAATACACCTCACAGAATACTAAGGGGGCCAATGCAGCTGACCTCTTAACTCTTCTATTAGTATATTCCTGCATCAGAGAATGATGGGATTTTAAGGGCTTGACTGAATTTTGCCTGACAGTAACTAACTCTTCTCAGCCTCTCCGTTGAGGTTATCTGTCTTTTGAGAGATCATTTGACTGCAGGACATGCATGCAACTGCAAGAACCAGTCTTTGCTTTAGTAGTGGTCAGGGATCAATGAACAGTAACTTTTCTCCATTGTTTTCTGAATTTGTTTTTCATATGTTTCTAGGTTTTACAGAAGGGCACCATGGTAGGAGCAATAGCTTAAGTGTGAGGGCTATGTGCTAGTTAGAGAAAATAGCTTATGCTTTTAATTTGTTTCTAAAGTTACCTGTGAAGAACAACCTGATCTGAGTTCTGCCTAGTCAGAGACTAGCAGAGAAGATCAGCTATATTGGTTTTCTGTGTCTGATGTAGGTTTTCCTACATGGAAAACAATGGGGCCCTGTCTGAGATCTCTAAGATGCATTAGGAACAGGAAGAGGAAGATGATATGGCTGCCTGGGCATGAAGAGGGCAGAGGCAGATGCAGACCAAAGAAAGTGCACAGTTTGAACGCTGCAGGAGGCTATAAAGCTAAAACTGCAGTGTTCCTAAAGAACTATAAGAGTAGTTAATTATCCAGAGCTGTTGGTGTGATATGTTAGGACAGATTTTTCAAAATAAAGTCAGTGTAGATTGGTGCTACACAGAGTTGAAAATCCTCAGATTTTTAGGATCTCATTTGACCAAAAAGAAGAATGACGTTTGTATAATGGGACTGGATCCTTTTCGTTCACACCGTTCTTTATGCCTTTTTTAACTAAGAATGGTTGACTTTAGCTTCTGATAGAAGGTTGAGGATCTGAGTAAGAGGCTACATCCTTATCTTGGAATGGAATGGATCTTGCAGGTGAATATGATGTCAAAATGCAAATATTAATAATTTCATTTTTCAACAAGGTGATTGTAAATAAACTTACAGACTTGCTTTCCTCCACTGAAGGAGTTACAAATGTACAGATGTATACATTAAGAGTCTGGTGGTGTGAATGGTGCTTCCTGCACCCCTGAAATACCTGGTGTTCCTTTGCTCTCAGTTTTGGAGTAGACAGATGCTGTTCAGGGTTTGCCTGTACAAAAGGTAACACACTCCGGCTTCTTCTCTTTTCAGTGCTGTCAGCATTACATTGGTAGCTCAGTGTACTGTTCTCATTTTACATCACCTTTGTGAGCTGATAAAAGTTGAACATGCATTGAGTTTTAATAAATAGAGCAGTCAGGGATGTGACTGGGATGACTTCAGAGTCTATGACATTGTGAATTTTTAGCATCAGGATAATATGTTTGTGAATTCTATAAGAAAATACTGCATACTTCTGAGAAAGGAAAATGCAGTTTCATCTTTGCATTAAAAAAACCCAAACCAACAACTAAACAAACACACTCAGTGCCTGTCAAATGTGGTAAATTTGTTTCTCTTATAACTCATTGGGATTTTTTTTTCTGTACTGCTTCTTAATGTTAATGATATGCTATTTCAGGCTGCTGTGAGGGGTCAGTATGTAGTATGTCTACCTTTCTTTCACTTATGTGCGTATGGTCTGTATGCATCAGTGTATCCATGCAATCTGTTAGCCATCTTACCAATCAGATGTGTTGTCAATATAGAAATAGACAATCAGCCTGCCTGCAGAGATCTTTTGAAATCTGGAAATAAATTTGTTTTCTCCTCAGAAGTAAATATTTTGGGGGAGACACAAAGGAAAAAAAAGCCTTGGCCAAGCAACTGCTACTCTTCATGTGCATGTTAATGTTTTCTGTTCTCCAGCTGGATTGACCTGCCACAGTCTGACAGGACCTTCAGCAGTCAAGAACAGCTTTTCCTTGACTGAGCAAAGAAACTGGGAGATTTCAGACATTCTTAACTAAGAAGCCTTAATGAATTACCTAAATATGTAGTTCTGGCTGCCCTCAGTTTATATTTTGATTGGGACAGAAACTGGTAAATAACTCCGTCCTTTCAAAACCAGATGCATATATGGGAGACGTTTAGGGACACCAGGGGAGTAGAATATTTTACCTCTCCATGACAAAATACCAACTTTTTTTTGAGTCCATTCCCAAAACTGCTTTTTTTTAACAAGGAGCACAATGCCTAACCTGTTTTTTTACCATACTACTCCACTTGTTTGCAGAATAAGTACGTGTAGATGTGTAGGTCTTCCTGTCCGGACAGAACAGATGTTTAATTAAGTCCTTTATGATGACAATGTTCTAAATAACTGAATTTATAAGATAATATAGAACAAGATTTCTTACAACTTATTTTTTCAGATGAAGCAGTTATATTTTGTACTGCTATCATTGGAAAGTCTGTGAGAAAGCTGGTTTACCACATATTTGACAGAGTTAGGAGGAAGAAACAGGCCTTGCAGGCTCCTTGTTCTCAGTTTTACCTCATACAAAGTTATGTGATAAAATGGTCTAAACTCTTTAGAAGGAATAGCCTTCTTTTTTCCTAATTAATTTCACCTCAGAACAGATTTCTACACACACACACACCCTTTTCTTTTTTGGTTTTATTTGACCTCTGAACTATTTTTATAACTCTTTAGTGTACCTATCTATAATGTTCTCAAAGGTTCCTCTATAAATTGTCCTGTGGAGACTCTTGCTATATACAAGACTTAGCTTTCTTGTAAAATGCACTTGGAATAGACAATATATGAAAAGGGAATAATAGCCGTGATACATCAGCCTGTACCAAAGTCCTGCTGATGAAAATAGAACTAAAAAAAATAAATGGCTTAATAAGGAAAAGGCATGTTCAGCCTTTTTTTCTTTTTTCCCCATAGGCAAAAAAAAAAAAAAAAAAAGAGTAGCTTGTGTTCTTTTTAAGCAATCATCTTCTCTGACTGTGCTGGTTGGCCCCCCAGCCACATTTGCTCTCTCAAAACCCGCAACTGCTCTTTTCTCATAGGCACGCATGAAATCCCTTTCTCCCAGACAGTTTGTCTGTAGACAAGTTACATGAACAACATTATAGGAGATGGTCCAATGAGAAAGAGAGAGTTACTTTTCAAGGCTTATCAACTTCTCTCAGAAATTCACTTGGCTTTCAGAAAGCAGCTTTAATCAGTACTCCCAGTGAACTTCCTCCTCCTTCAAGCAATTTCTTTTTCTACTTTTGTCTTCGTCATCAACTTAGGGACAAAGGTACACTCCTCTTGCTGCAGACACCTCTGGCATCCCAGTCTGTGTTTGAAACAAAACCATATCACCCTACAAAGAAATGCATCACCCAAAATGTCCATCTAACTTAGGTAATAGTATACTTGCTACATGCTTTTGCTGAAGTCTGTGCAAAACCAATGATATTATTAAAATTTCTGCTTGGTCCTCGTTCCATGTTGGCTTGCTGAGAGTCTCTGACTACCTTGGCACTACCTGGGTGAACAGCTGGTTAGACTGAACGTGATCACACCTGGAAGAGAGAACAACTCCTGCACTGCAGCAGTTCAGTGTGGCTAGTCTGTTGTGCATAGGCTTCCATCTCTGACATTTAGCTGTCATTTGTTTGAGAAATTGGGAATGTGAGGCTCTCTGAGGGCACCTTAAGGTGGTACTAATTCAAGTTCTCCTAAAATTATATACCAAATACTTTCTGATGGTGGAAGATGCATCTCTGATGCAGTTTGCATGTGTCTTCTTCCTCCACGTATTTACTCTTAGCTTGTCATTAATCAGTGTGCTCCACCACAACTCAGACAGAAGTGGCACTAACAGGGAGCTTTTCAGGTCTACTTCCACTGGTTTAGATTTAAACACTGCAAAATCCCTCCTACCTCCAAATAAATGAATTAATATCCTTCATCATTTATGCAGCTTATTTAGCTATGTTGAAAGTGTGTCTGCAATCTCAAAGAGACCGGTACAGTTTTATCATCTACATAAAATCACCTAAATAAAAGTGACAGTTCAGATCTTTTGATTAAGCAAATAACCACTCTTATTTTTGTATCATAAGTATATATTCTTGCAGTACTTGTCAGTCTGTTGTGAATTTAAACTGTGCCAGACAAAAATCATAATGACTTCTCCAGGTTGCTGAATTAACTGAATGAATAAGATTATATAGTGCTATTTTGCATATTCTCTTTTTTTCTCACCCCAAACACCAGAAGCAAACAAACAAACAAAAATACTACTTATCTGACATACTTCAAGCGTTGTGCTTTTGGGTCTGGAGAGCCTGAATTTAATTGGTTTTGTTGATTAGGTCCACTGAACTTAATATCACAGAATCACAGAACGCAAGGGGTTGGAAGGGACCTCGAAAAAACATCTAGTCCAACCCCCCTGCTACAGCAGGATTGCCTAGATCAGGTCACACAGGAACATGTCCAAGTGGGTTTTGAATGTCTCCAGAGAAGGAGACTCCACAACCTCATTGGGCAGCCTGTGAGGCTCCCATTGTAATTGTGCTTAATAGCAAGAGCACAGTTCATCTGGGTGAAACCTGAAAAATGGAAGTGAAACAAGCATTTTGGTTTTTTCATCATGTTATTGATGGAGCTGATTGGGAGAAAAAACCCAAAATTTTAAAAGATGTCTTTTTAAAACTTTGTTTTTGGCTGGGGATGGTCATAAAAGAGTAGTAATTTTTAAGAGACTCTTTACCACTGAAGTGTTATTTCAGTCATTAAATCATTAGAAAATTTATTTATTTTTATGAAAACTAATTTTTTTTTTTTTGCTTTACTATCTCTATTAACAAGTGACACTGAATTTAACATAGTACATGGATATTACATCTAAATACATACCTAAAATCTGATACACCTTGTGAACAGAGAGCACAGATGTCTGCCATATTTGTATTAAAAAGAATCCTAAATATTTTTTTTTTATATGCTACTGACTGTTCGTATTGAGAAATGAAATGTTTCAAGATTTGAACATGGAAGTCCATGCTTATTTTTTCTAACTTACTGTGCTATTGTGTAGCTTCCTTTAACTTATACTGTGTCCTTCACTTTTTTGTAAGGCTTTTATAGTATTAAAATCAAAATATGTAGAGTAAGAGATACAAAAGAAGTCATATGATGAAATCTTCTGACATTCATGTTCCTCCAGGCAGCTTCCTTCTATGTTTAAACGGACCAATGACATTTAAAGTAGGATTTGAGGTCACTTTTTTCATATTAGTAAGTTCAGTATATGCTAAAAACATACCACAGTAATGCTCAGTTGAATTATGCAGTAGGGTAACTAATGGTTGCCCTTTGTTCTCCTTGAAAGTAGGCAGAAGTTAAGGCAAATGCAACCTACAGAGAGTCAACAAACTCAACCTTTTCCCCAGATGTCTAGGACTTGGAAGAAATTTCTCTATTCCTTTTGCATGCTCTAATATCCTGTAGACTTTATTTTCCTATAGATTTTTGGAAGAATAATAGTGGGCATTTGTTCTGCTATTGTAGAGAGGAAAAAACAAATGGGAAGAGAAGTTTTGGTAATTTTTTTAGTGGAAAATATAGCTTAAAGTTTTAGAGAGCAATAAAACTAAGAAGCAGAGAAAAAGACAGTTCTTGGTTTTTGGTTTTTTGGTTTTTTTTTTTATTTTAAATTATTTTCTATTAACATCTAATACATTGTCTCTGAACTTTTCAAATGCTGACTCCAAACAAGAACATAAACCAATGCTTATATTATTTTGCTCTGTATTGGTCCCGTGTTATTCAGGTTACACAGTGAAGTGTTCAACAGTTAACGTGAGGTAGGATTCCCTGTGTAGTCCTAGCTCTGTCATTGCAGGTAGTACAAGGACAATCAGACATTCCCTATCAAAAATTGTATTATTCCAAGTAACTAAAGGCTGAACTACCGAGCACTAAGGAAAAGATGTGGCTTGAGGATTGTGCAGTCAATCTAAATTCTAATGTTTCCAAATCCACCTTTCAATTCTCTTCTTTCTCCTGCTCTTGCAGTAATGTGGTACTGATGTGGCTGCTTAATACATTGCTTAGCAGTCATATAAAGCTGGTCTGGGAATGTGCCAGGGTGATTCTGGCACGCAGCCAAGATTTTTTCCTGAGGAACAGAAGAGAAAAGACATTTCATTCTTTTGTACCTTCAGTCAAATGTGATGTGATTCCATGAAAAGAGAAAACTCAGTCTTGTCATCTTCACAGATTTCTTCCCTTTAGGCTCCACAGTCTGAGGCAAATAGCAGAAATGTGGAAGTTTTGAAAAAACTTCAAATTGGAAATCCTTAGATATTTTGAATATATAAGCTGTAATAAGCTACTATTATAAAATTCAGGAAAGGACTTTCTGAACTCAGTTCTTGGCACAAGAAAGAATGTGCCATTCACCATTAAAAATAAACTAACAAATAAAAAAGCATTGAAAAGCTGATAAAAAATGCCTCCATTGCCAATAGATTAAAAGAAGTCCTGTTTGGTCCCTTTTTCTGAAAGCATCTTTGTAAAATCGGTTTATTTCTTATGCAAATGTGGAAAGGAAAAAACTTCCATAACCTAAAGGGAAATTTTATGAGGTAAAAATAAAATTCAGTAGCTTCCTATTCGTAGGACGCACATGAGGGACTGCACGGTTTTTGGCATGTAAATAGAATTATTGTTTTGCAAGTTATACATTAGACCCACTCAAAACCCAAATGCACACACACACCCCAATGAGAGCAGAAAAGGCCTCCAGCTGCACAGCTCTGATAGAAGGAGATACGGTAAGTGCACTACAGGGCTTTGTAACCACTGTGGAATGAAGAGAGATTTTCACCTGCTGCTGTATGCTCTACTAAGACATGATTGTTAGGAATGTATTAATATATATGAATATATACACATATAAAAATCTATACTGAAGTGCATTGGTTATTTAAAATGCATCAGCAGAGTGATTGTAAAAGCATTTTATAACTGGTGAATAGAAGGAAAAAGTTGAAGAAGCCATAAAAGCAGTTGTAATAAAAAGAAGACAAACAGCTTACACAATATGTGAATTATCTGAACTTCACACAAGGCCAGAGAAAAACTAATAAAATGCTGGCTCATATTTTGGACCTGCTCATTCAGTACTTTGCAAATCCTAAATTGGTTATTCCTTGCATAGAAAACAAAAATGTGTGAATAGACTCCTTCCCCTGACTCCATTCTGCAAATACATCCAAACAAAGCTTCATTTTTTTTGCTTACCACTTAGGTTTTCTGAATACCTGGCTAGTGTCACATCTCAGTGATCTTTAGCAGTACTGAGAGGAGATCCTCTGTTGCCTTTTTTTAGAGATTTGATCTAATGCCATAGCAGCTGTTGAATATTTGTTAGACATTGCCTGATTTAGAAAGGTGTAGAATTCAAAATGCCAGCAATTAAAATATACGGTCATTCACTCCTCAAAGAGGAAATCTCTCTATTTCTGTCTCTCCAGCAAGATTTTGAAATGGTGACTTTTTTTTTTTTTCTTTTAACTTCATGTGGAGCCATACATCTTCTTAAAGATACACCAGTAGGTTTTATATTTTCATGGTTTTCAGCCGCCATCCCTGTGTCCTGTCATTATGTCCACTTCCTTTACCAAAATCTGATTTCATTGGGTTTGTTTTCATAGCCACGTGGGAATGCTGAAGAACAGAATGTGCAGTTCTCACTTCTGCAGTGACCCAGCTCCCTGTGGAGTCATGAAGCTTCCTTGGGGTGTTGTGTCTTCTTCATCTCCAGCTGCTTCTATTGGTCTCATCCAAGACTCTTTTTTTCCATGCTTCTTAATTAAAAAAAAAACAAAAAATCAAACATGTCTACTAGCAGGCAGTAAATGAAACCACTTCCCTCAGTTTCCTTTGAACAAAGTATGAATGAAAAAGAGGCTTCTTTTTCCATTTCTCTTCATTGGCTGGGGTCATGTGACAGTATGAGGATGTTAGGATGAAGAGAGTGTGTCAAATCTGCATTTAGCAATTAGGTACTGTGGAGTTAGAAGCTTTTGTTTTGCAGAGAATGAACGATTTAGTTTCAGATATTTATGGTATTTCATTCTTAAAAGGGACTTTGTTGTAGGTATATTGATCTATAGAAACTATGCTATTACTCACAGTGAGTACTAAATGGGAGTCTACCAATGAATAGTAGTGAATTTGTTGGTTAAATTTAAAATTTAAAAAAAAAACCAATAAACAAACCCAAACCAATAGTATTTTGTCAAAGTTAGAACGTTTTGATTGCTTGTTAGATATGCTTTTAATTGGAGATGAAATGCAAGACTTAGCTGTAATAATCTTAAAACTATATATTACAATTAAAACCAATCTGCAGTTAATAGACAAATTTTTTCTGTGCATGTGGCAAGTAAAAATAATCACCTAATCTACTAAATAGTGTTCTTAGAAAATTAATATAAGGGAAAGTAAGTTATAAAGGATACACTGAAGAAGTCTGAAGGTTTTTCTTCAAAGATTTCACCAAAATTACATTTCTGGGGGTAAAATCACCCTAATTTTCCTGAGGTCTGTTAAAGTAGTGATGGAAAACAAGCAAATGATTTGGTTCTAATGAGAGAGGATATCAAATTTGCCTCTTGATTTCTTCTTAGGTGTCTCTCTGCTGTGTCTTTCCTTAATAATCTTGACATGACCAGTCAGAAATGGAATCAGTGAAACTGAGTATGTAACTGGGATCTCTTCAATGTGATGCAATCTAATTGTTAAGGTTATTATGTCACCCACATTTAGAGTTGCTCTACTGCCCACCAGGCTCTGAAAACATCACTTACAATCTCATACCCACTATTAATATCTAATTACAAAGTTCTGGGAGAAGAACTTGAGGGAAGTAATTCAAAAGCCTTGTTTTATCTTCCTCTTTAACCTTGGCAGATGCCTCACCATCATCACCATGCTGCTTGCAATTTCAAACAGGCATGGGCTTCATAGAGGGTGGAAGAAATATTTTATTTGTAGCAAACTTATTTTTAAAGTTGACAAGCTGGAATACTTGTTTTTTACTAATAAATGTTTCCCACCTAAGTATACATTCCAGAAAAGGATCTGTTCAAAAAATTGCTGGTCTTTGAGCATTAATTGCACATTTAGAGGAGAAAGAAAAAAAAATCTCAATTTTCAATAAATATAACACCTACTGGAAATCGTATAACTGTTATAATTATCTCATCTTTGAAATGAATAATAGTGCTTGCTCCTAATTAAAATGGCCAGGCATAATGAAAAGGTAAAATCTGGATCATCTGGGGTTAAAAAAAAAATAAAATACAGGCAGCAAAAGCAAATACTAAAAATCACTTTCTAATAAAAGATGATGGGTAAGTAATAGCATACCTGACAGTCACAAATGATCAGCCCAGAAATCTCTATCAAATCATTACAGTTGTCTGAAAATATATTTAGTGCTCCAAACTGTTATGTTCATGGAAATTTTCCTTTCAAATTACTGTCTTTGGAACAAAAGAATGAATTAGGTGCCCAGATTTGTACAACTAAAATGAAGTTAAAAAAGAAAAAATTAAATAAAAAAATGTCAGACGCTGATGGATTCCTGGATGATTTTTAAACATTCATAAAATGTTTATCTCTATTTTATAGACACACACACAAGTTTTATTGCACTCTTAGGGTATGAAAACAGATAACAATTCCATTATAAGTTACACCTTGGACCCAAGATTTATTTGTGCATGAACATGTGCTTACATGTCCATTTAGAGGCAAATGAATGAATATTAAAGTAGATTTTCTTACTCAACCTAAAATGTCACAAATGTTTTCAAATGTGATAAGAGAGCAATTTTTGAGAGAAAAATTATCTCATCTGTAAAGCCTTTTTTGAACTATTTGACCTAGAAAAATGTCCGTATATTCAATTCTTAAAAAAAAAAAAAAATCCATCCATTTTCTGTTTTCTCAAGCTGCAGCATTAACTGTTAAAACCCCAAACCATTAACTACAAAAAATAGCATTAAATATTAACCTTAAAAGCTTAAGGATTTGCAATTAGCTTCATATCTAATATCTTTATTACTTCTAAAGATTTACAGAAAGGCAGTGATGTTAATGTTGAACCATTCTGCAAAGGGATTCAGGTAAGCTTAAGTTGCAAAATCATACACATATGTGTTTAGAGATAAGTAGGGGAATATTTATGGTTTATGCTGTACATTCCTGAGGGGTACTCCACCTGATACTGCAAGCAATGGAGGGTGAGGAATGATGACTTGATAACACGTTAAAAACAGTGACGTGACATGATGCTCCAATTCCAGTGGAAAGCACATGGCTGTGAGGACTGAAATAGATTTTTCCTCCTGCTGCTCCCCACCTGCCCACGCAAAGGACCTGAGCTGGAATCACTGGGGTTGTGCAGAGTAGGAAAAGTCAGCGTCAGCTCAGGGAAACTGCAGACCAAAACCATGATTCCTGCAAAATTTGATTGGTGCAGGGTTTCTTACTGGATTTGAAGGCACAGTCATGTCAGGGCTTATAAAATGCAGTATAATCCCCATCTCTTCAACCCTACCCAAAAGATCATGCAAGTCAGACCACAGCATAAGCTCAAACGTGTAGAATCGCAGAATCATAGAATTATTTAGGTTGGAAAAAAACCTTTGAGATCAAGTCCAACTGTTAACAAAGCACCGACAAGTCCACCACTAAACCATGTCCCTCAGCACCACATCTACACAGCTTTTAAATCCCTCTAGGAGGAAATTTTTTCCCAATATCCAACCTAAACCTCCCCTGGTGCAACTTGAGGCCATTTCCTCTTCTTCTATCACCTGTTGCTTGGGAGAAGAGACCAACCCTCACCTCACTACAACCTCCTTTCAGGTAGTTGTAGAGAGCAAGAAGGTGTCCCTTTAGCCTCCTTTTCTCCATGCTAAACAAACCCAGTTCCTTCAGTCACTCCTTGTTAAAGATTTGTTTTCTAGACCCTTCACCAGCTTCGTTGGTTTTTACTGGAGACATTCCAGAACCTCAATGTCCTTCTTGGAGTGAGGGGCCCAAGACTGAACCCAGTAGTTGAGGTGCAGCCTCACCAGTGCTGAGTACAGGGCTACCATCCCTGCCCTAGTCCTGCTGGCCACACTCTTGCTGATCCAGGCCAGGATGCTGTTGGCCTTCTTCGCCACCTGGGCACACTGCTGGCTCATATTCTGTAGGCTGCTGACCAACATCGTTAGGTCCCTTTCCAGCTACTCTTCTGCAAAGGTTTTTCTGGTGACTCTTGTGAGACAGCCTAGTTCTGTGAAAGTTACAGGTACTGACAGCAACTGCAGAACATCTCTGCAAATTTGACATCCATTTGCTAGCATCAGTCCAGATACACCCACACAAGTGTGGAATATGCACCAGTTTGGAGTACGGTGTTCCCAGGACATTCTCAGACAAACAAAGGTTTAAAAAAGAGTGGATTTGTACACTCTCCTGGAGGAGGTGCTTCATCCAGTTCTCTAAAGCTTCGCTGTGTTTGGTGGTAAAGTAAATAATGTGAGATATGACACTGAGGCTGTGGGTTTGTGACACTTTCCTCCTCCACTGCCATTAGTAATACTATATTCTGAAATATCTGATATCCACAAGGGCCACTGTCTGAACTAGTGAAGGCATAGATTTCAGCTGTCAGCACATGGAAGTTACTCATCCCAAAGCCTGTCTCAGGCTGCAGGGGCTGCTCGCAGTGAGGTGCTGGTGACCTGTCAGTGCAGCTGGATCCTTAACAAGCCGCTTTGTGAGCAAAACCAATGAACTCGAGACTGCTAGGAGTTTGTGATTTTTCTCCTGTATTAGATGTCCTAGCCTTAGTAACCACAACTCACTCACTGTCTCCTGCAACACCTGACCATAAGAAGCTCATGCTGTCTACAGTCCAGAGTGCAATCATGGGGATCAGCCAGCAATGCTGAATATGTGATAGATGGACTTTACTTGCCTTCCCTTACTAATAGGACTAGTTGCAATCTTTGTTCTTTACCTGACATCAGTATTGACAGAATTTCTAATCTACTACCCACTTTTAATTTCTTTTACTCCCGCCAGACTGGGTTGTCTGCTAGGCTGTGTCAAGCTTCATGAGGATCCTGTGTATGTTCTCAAGGATGGTCCCTACTTAGATGTGTTTCCTGGTATCTTCCTGCATATCCAAAGCTTTCCTACCTAACTCTTGTTATCTCTTTCCCTCAGATCTCCACCCTGTCAACTCCCAACTAGTCTAGACAATACAATTGGAGGTGCACGTTTCTGTCACACACTGCTCAGGGAAGTGGTTGTGCCACCGTCCCCGGAGGTATTTAGAAGATGTTTAGGTGTGGTTCTTAGGGACATGATTTAGTGGTGGACTTGGCACTGCTACACTTGGACTTGATGATCTTAAATGTCTTTTCTGTGTTTGGATATTTTTTGAGCAATATGGGTGGAAGCTGGATGTTAAAACATTTGAATTCCTGTGTCATAAGCTCAGGCTCACCACGGCTGTAATAATGAAATGCTTTCATTTGCATATGACTGCTAAAAGTCAGCTTTCCTGATGGACAATATTTAAGGCTAACAGACCATAATTCTCTTGAAGCATATGATACCACAAAAATACAGAAAGAAAGAAAAAAACCCAAAAAAAACCAAAAAAAAAAGGCAACAAAATGTTTGATGAAGGCTATATTTAACAATAGTCCCATTTTGTTCCTCAGCATCTCAGCTGGATTACAGTCCTCTTTCTGTGAGGTTCAAGCTGGAATCTCCTTTAAAATTAAGGCAGATCTCTCTTTTTCCTGTTTTCTTAGGTTCCTGATGACTCCTCCCCTCAGGGAAAAGGGTAAGAAAGGGAAAAAATGGGACAACTAATACAAAAATATACTAAGCTAGACTGCCCTGGCTTTCACTTACGTTTTATAAGACTTCGCTTCCTATTTTGTGAAATTCAGCACTGAGACACTTCATTGTATTAAAGTCAATCCCTTTTCTCCACCTGTTTAAAGTTTGTCAGTTAACATTTCTATCCTACATCTTCATTATCACATTCTTGATTTTAGGCCATTTTTTTTCCTTGTGCATATTTCTGGAGACATTCATAAAACCTTATTCTTTATATTATAAGAAACATGAACAGTCCTCTTTCCTATGTTCAGTATCACATGGTTTAGTTTGGAAGGAAATTTATCTTTTTTGAGACTATCATAAGACCAGATGTAAAGATTACCCAAGAGGATAGAATTGGTGGACAAACAGATAGGTCAATCGTGCATCATAATTTCCCTGTGGGAGGGGAGGGAATTAGAGGAACAGAATATGCTTAGAATGAATTTGGTAGTTTTTGTTCCACTGTAGTGCTTTCCATTAGCAGAGGATAACTCTGACAATTTATAGCATCGAAAGCCATAGGAAATATGAAGAAAGGTAGTAAGTAGGTGGAATTTATTTATTTTTTTTTAATACAGGGCTTCTCATGGCAGAAATCTTTGAAGAGCTGGAGTTCAAGTTTGTCTCCAAGCTTAAGTGTACTTTGGTAAGTTTCCACCTTTGAGTCTTTAAAGCAAATTATGATGGAAAATAATACTTTCTACACAAAAAGTGGTTTCATTCCCTGAAAGTTTTCCTGCAGCTGTTTCTGAAGATTGTTGAAGCATCCATAAGTAAAATGACACATATATTATTTTAAATAGAACAGTTCTGTGGTATTTACCATGCTTTATGTTTTGAAATCAACAGAACTCAGAAAATATTTTTTGCAAGGGGATTAGGCTTAATGAGTTAATTAATTAATTAGCTGCCTTAATTAAAAATATATTTTCTCATAGCAGAAGCAAAGCATCTTACTTTTGGATGTTGTACTTCATAGTCAAATATAGCAGCCTAAGCCCTTTATGATAAAGCCATTATACATATACTTCTAATGTCCTTGCTACAGGGCATTGCTCACCAAAACCAGACTGGGTCAGACACTGGGGAAGGTAATGCCTTGGGCTGGTGTAGCTACCTCTGAGAGAGCACATCTGTCAAGACCAAGTTAGTTTGCCAACACAGATACTGGGGCCCCAACCATACCCACGGTATTTCTTGTTTTGGGGCAAAGAGCAAAAAGCATAAATTGTTGTTTGTGTCATAAGGCAGGATCTCAAAGGAGCCAAGATTGGACTCTCACTAGCTCACTGACAGAAGAGCAGAGGTGACAATATTCCCTTTTCTGTTTTCCAAAACCAGACTAATCAGATGAAATTATCACACTATAAAACCAGGAGATGCTATTTTTTTTTTTTTAGTTTATCTTTCTGACACAGACCAGAAACAACAGAGTAAGATATAAGCCTATCTGTCTACCCTATATTTGTGGAATGAAAAAATACACTATGGGTCTGGAATGTAACCCAATAATGAATTTGCAGGTGGTTTCATGCGGGAACTAATGGCTTTGCTTGTTACAATGCCCATGGAAAACAATAGTTTTTTAATATTGTCTATCTAGGTGATTTATGTTTCATGCTAGTTCACAAAGGACTCTAGTTAGTATGTGATTTATTGGTTGGAGCAAAATAATTGTCTGAAGCCTAGCTGAAGGTAGGCTTCCAATGCATTAATAATACATTAGCTAGTGTTTCTTTCTTGGCATTGCCTATGCAAATTTCTATTATATAATAAAAATTACTGTTTATTTTAGATTGGTAACAGCTTTAGGTGTGAACACGTTTTTTATCAGATGTCTTGATTAAATACTGCCAGTTCCCTGATAAACTTCTAACTAAAGTTTTTTTGTTAATCTCAGCTGGTATTTGTTCAGGAAAGAAGAGGTAGAAACCACTACTTTGCTACAGAGAGGGAGCTGTCTGTGACAAGGTGAAAATCCATCCTGGCTGGAAACTTCAAACACCTGTAACTGTCACTGGAGAATGGTTCATGAACACAAGTCTTCATGAACAGGGGACATATAAAGTCAGATTTAAAATACATACTGGCAAAATTTGTTATTATTTTTCAAGCAAGCACGGGTGAAGATCACTTCATTTAAATGAATTACTTTCTGACAGAGGCAAGTGGAAGTACATATTGTCTGTCCAAAATAGTATGAGGTTTAATATGATTTATGTGAGGTAAATTAGAAATTAACTTCTCTGCTCAAAATAATTTGTGACTTGATTACCTGCTGAATTATTTCCCTTTCCAGATGATGATTTCACACCAACAGGTGTATCAGAAATAACCTTTTACAAAATATATAAGGCATTAATTCATGACAAAGTATTCCCCAGAAGGAATCATACTATGTTTTTCCTGTCCCCTCCTTCTGACTCCGTTGAGTTTGTGCCTGTTGAGTTTCTGAGAATTTTTTCCTTCCTGAGATTTCTGAAGAAAACCAGAGTAAAGCATTTGGGGTGACTGCTTTGGGGAATATTCCTTCATAAATTGTGGCTTTCACAGCAAATACATTGTATGAATGTGTTATGAACATGGCACTATTTTTGTGGTGAAGTAACAAGACAGTTGGGCTGGTTTCCTCTGATGCAGAGTGGCCTTGCCATGCATTTGTACCACAAGCTGCTCTTGGGACTCACATGCAAATTAATATTTGATCATTTGGACTGGTGCTATCCACAGCAGCTGAAAATAAATACCAGACCAATCATTTTATAAGCTCAGGCTGGCTAATTTACACTCTGTGGAATGTAAAATGAAAACGCTTTGCGTTTTACACAGATTTTACTTATCTCTCATTGCATTTTTATTGTAATTAAATAAATAATAATAATAATGTAATTCATATATGGATTTTAAAGAAAAATGCAAGAACAATAATAAATAATTGGGGAAAATCTATTGAAAATTACTAATAAAGATATGTTTGTCTATGTCATCAAAACCATTTTCCATGCATGTTATATGATTAAATAATAAAGAAAAAAGGGCTGCTTAGCTTTGGAAATATATCGTCTTCTTCAGTTTCACTGGTAGGAAATTTTCCAAACAGTAGGATTCTGACAAGACAACATATATGTTAGGAAGGTGACATAAGTTCTCCTGTATCATTACCTCTCACTGCAGAGACTGAAAAAACTAAAAAAGCACAGGAATGCTCTATGTTCAGGAACTGCTGCTGCTTTCTCATGTTATACAGCACAATCAGTAAAAAACCCATACCACTATTTCTATCTCTTTTCGAGGACACGTACGATTTTTTCTCAGACACCACAAGTCACCTTTTTTGTAGCTGAGAGGTGACGAAAAGGGGGCAGGGACTGCATGTGAAACCAAGTCTACAAGCTTACAAAATATTTCAGGGTTAATCTGGAAGGGAAATATGTCTTTTTGTCAGTTAATTGAATAGGATTATGTACTTCTCTGGTTGGCAATTGAAAGGAAATGTTCCTCTCCCTTTTGATCCTTCAAGAGCTTGCTGTACTTTAAACAATTGTGAGTCTCATTTTGAACAGAGTTTATGTCTAATATGTGGTAAGGTGTCTTGAAAGAATTGTCTTGCAGGCATATCCCAGTTTTCTCCCTAAAATCACAGAATATTCTGATTTTACATAGCATTAAAAGAGAAATTAACGAAGAAGTCATATTCTGCCCAAAGTAGAAGTTCAAACTTATAATACCATTTTGACATTTGACTAGAAATACCTACAAAGCCACAACTATATATAGGGTAAGTTTTTTGCTCTAGTCCTTTTTGTGATCACATCTTTTAGAAACAATTGCATAATTATATAGAAGTATATGCTTGGATAAAAATAATGCAAAATCTCACTCCTAGCAGATGTTGCTAGAAAATAAAATGACAAGTAAACTTTCATTTGTTCCACCACTTGCTAATTGACTATGGCAAAAAAAAAAAAAAAGAACAAAATAATGAGTTATTCTGGGGAAAGAGATTTTTCATGGCCTAGTACCGTAATTTTCACTCTTTAGTTAGACTTGGTTGCAAAGCCAAGAGCATTCAACGAAGAGTCTTTAGATCATAATATTAAGATTATGGCTTCTTTGTTTGCTTGTTTTAAATAGAATTCTATACCTGTTTTATGGTGGGCAAGCAAAAATACTTTCAGCAGAGTTAAAAATGTTTTAGAAATTAGAAACATCAAGATTTCTCTTTTATCTCCCATTTCCCCTATATAGAATCACAGGATCATAGAATGCTTTGTCTCGGAAGGGACCTTTAAAAGGAATCTGGATCAACCCCTCTGTAATTAGCAGGGATTTCTTCAACTAGAACAGGTTGCTCAGAGCCGCGTCCAAGCTCACATTGAATGTTTCCAGGGATGGGGTATCTACCACCTCTCTAGGCAACCTGGGCCAGTGTCTAACCACCATCACTGGAAAAAAAATTCTTCCTTGTATCTAGTCTAAATCTACTGTCTTTTAGTTGAAAAACATTACTCCTTGTCCTGTTGCAACAGGCTCTGCTAAAAAGATTGCATCCATCTTTCTTATAGGCCCCTTTTTAGTATTGGAAGATGTCAGTAAGGTCTCCCTGGAGCCTTCTCCAGGCTGAACAACCTCAGCTCTCTCAGACTTTCTTCACAGGAGAGGAGTTCCAACTCTCATTTTTGTGACTCTCTTCTGGACCTGCTCCAACAGGTCCATGTCTTTCCTGTGTTGAAGGCTGCAGAGCTGGATGAAGCACTGCAGGTAGTTATATAGAGAGAAGTTACAGAGCCTTCCCTTATAATTCCATCACCCAAGCACTGTAATCAATTTCCTAGATTGTATCTTTCTTATTTGCTGCAAGATTAATCTCTGGATGTAAGTTCAAAAGAGTTTTATGGAGAAAGTCCAATTCGCTGAAGGTTGGATACGCAAAAACAGCTAAGTTATAACAAGCTTCATAATCCATTTGCTAACAATATTGTCTATCGATTTTTAAGATCTGAAATAAATCTGACAAACCTTATAGAAATATCCTTCATGGCCCCAGTCTATAGCACACTCTGTGCTGCATATTCCTGATTCATAAAACTTCAGGGCAATGATGCAGTGGAGAGTAGGTATCTAGGAAGAAAGCTTATGAAGCTTTTATTAAGCTTATCATAAAAATCAAACTTTTTTCACTGAAAGTGTTTATGAAGTACAATTTTATAGAACAATAGTAATTCTCTTGTCAGTCCCATATATTTGGAGTTTTTGGCTTCCAAGCTGTTTAGGTTAATTGTCTATCCCTGTTTTGTGTATAAAACACAAGCAATTCCTATTTATTTATTTATTTATTTCTGATCTGTTCTAAACATTATCTGGTTTTCTCTGAAGTCATTCTTTTTTTTTTTTTTTTTTGCTAGATCCACCCCAATGAGCAGTGTGATTAAAGACATGGTCATCTCGTCAGAAAGCACAGAATGCCCATGTGTGGCACCTCATTTTTCAAGTTCAGACGGACCTGTACGGGTTTTGGGTTATTTTGTTAACTACTTTCTTAGTTAGCCGTTTGTTTCACAGAGTTAGTTGTAGTGACACAATATCGCAACGTTTGGTGGTGGGCGACTACGCGGCTTCCTGAATCCACACGCAGAAAGATGACCTCCTGGGCCGGGTTTCCGAAGGGATCTGCCACCCGAGCGGGGGATGCCGCGGCCACAACGATCTGACAGCCTGGAGAAAAGTGGGTGAAACCGCCAAGGCCGAGGAAAGCATCTGTCCCCAGCTCTGCGTCACGACCGGGGGCGACGAGGGGGTCTCTCCCCGCACTGCTCTCAGGAGACCCACACCCCACCCCCAGGGCCACCAGCCCAAGCGGCCCCCGACCCCCGGCAGCAGGCAGGGCTGGCGCTGGAGGCGGGCTCCGCGGCCGCGGCGCCGGGGGCGGTGTCCCCGCTCCGCTCCGCCCGCCGCCCCGCCCGCCTCTCCCCGGCCGTAGGCGCGGGCAGCCGCGGAGCTGCCGCCGGGTGGAGCGGAGCCGTGCCGAGCGGAGCCGACGGCTGGGGCGGGGAAGCGAGGGGCCAGCGGAAGAGCGAAGCGGTCGCCACCCGCCCCCTGGGGTGGTGCGGAGCGGCCGCGGGAGAAGCGCGGAGCGGAGCGCGGCGCCTGCCGCTGCCTGAATGCCAGAGGCGCCTCGCGAGCCGGCGGCCGGCGGCACCCGGGAGGGCCCGGGGGAGGAGGAGGAGGCGGCGGCGGCGGACGAGGACTCCGGTCGAGGAGGGGAGGAAGCAGGCAGCGCTGGCCATGGCCTCTAACTTTAACGATATAGTCAAGCAGGGCTACGTGAAAATCCGCAGCAGAAAGCTGGGGGTGAGTGAGCTCTCCCTTCGCCGGCCCTGCCTGGGGTGGGGGCGAGGCGCTGGCGGCCGTCTTGCCGACCTGGGGAGCGGCGGTGCCCCGGGCCGGGGCCGACAGCGCGGGGCGCGGCGACCTGCTGCTGCCGCTGCCGCCGCTCGGACTTTGCTCCCTTCTCTGTAGGGGTCGGTGGGGATGTGCTGCCATTCCACCTCGGAGAGAGTCGGCTTCTCCTCTCTCCCTCTCCGGGAACGCGCTGCTCCTCCCTTCTTTCTCAGCGAGCGCCTGCCAGGGTCACTGTCCGCGCAAAGCTTCGCCCCGTCCCTCCGTCCCCCTCCCCCCCGAGTCCCACAGCCCAGGCCGGGGCAGACATCCCCCTTGGGGGGATCTTCCACCCGCCCGCCGCCCTGCCTCTCGCCCTGCTGCCTCCGGCGGAGACTTGACCAGAGGGAGGAAGAGGCAGGGAGGGTCTGTGAAAACTTTTTGCGCAGATTCTCCGTCCCTCTCACGTTTTGGGAGAGGGTTGCCTTCAGTCAGGGCAAGGTCTGAAAATATTGGAGACTGGCTCCAGAGCAGCCCGCTAGTAATGGAGAAGAGGGGGGGGGTTAGGGGCTGG
>JANIJG010024501.1:6272-17676 GCA_024611175.1 Megaceryle torquata
AGACGCGACCTACCTCCCGACGAGGGAGCCAAAGGGGGGGGGGGCACACACCCCCCCCCCCCAAGCTGGGGGCACCCCAAAACCGGGTGGTCCGACTCCTCCCTCCATATCCAACTGGACAAAGATGGGCGGGGGGGGTTGAGAGGGTGGTTATTCACTTGCTTATATGGAATCTTGTTTTACAGGAGGTCCTTTGGCTCAGATGGGGAGGGAGATACAGATTTTGAGGCCTGGAGGCTTCTCAACCTCACTAAAAGCACTGTGACTCTGGGCATATCATACAGTGCCCTCATTCACCTTCCTGCTTCTCCTTGGGTGTAACTGGTCTGGGGCTGAGGCTAGAATTGTGCCTAACAGAGCCCGGCTTACTCTCAAATAAGGCATCTAGATGATCCTGAAGTTGGAAATGAAAAACTATGATCATTTCTATGCACGTATCTGAAATTCTTGCAATGTCCCTAAGCTTACTCAAAGCTGCAAATTAGGTGGTATATGGTCAGAGAGTTGGCAGCAAAGGCAAGAGCTTCACGCTAAGCAGAAGCCCACATCTTGTCTTGCTCCTCTGAGCCCAGCACAGCCTGAATGGGAAGAGGAGGTGGCAAGGGTGATGGGGTGGTTTGTAGAGCTGCAAAACTCAGTACCGGTTTCCCAAAGCCAAGCGCTTCCCTGAGAGGTTTGTGTGCTCTTGTAGATTCAACATCACAAAAAGACATCGAACAACCCCCTGAGCCCCTCCACAAATCTGTGTTTCATGTCAGCTGTGGCTGCAAGATCCCTCTTGTGTCAGATTCCCTGGTGCAACATGACGCTGACAGTTTATGCTTTGCGTCACCTGCAGAAGGACCATTGGAGTGGCATGGGCAGCCACTGCCTAATCCAGCCTAAATCTTCCTGGTATGGAGATGAACCAGCAGATAACCCTCACCACCTCTAACCCAGAAGGCTTCATTTCAGTCGGCTCAGCACAGTGCTTTTTTTTTTTTTTCCTCAAGCAAGAGCTCAAAGCCAGATGTACAGCCTTGGGGGTTTTTTGGAGCCCCAGGAGAATGTCACTTCCTGAGTGACCTTGTTTGGCCACCCCAGCTGCACTCAGCAGGGCGGATCTCATTGCTGAGTGATCACAGATAATCTTAGTCACAGTTTAAGGTCTCCTCCCAGCCCACCAATATGAACTGGACCCCACAGCATCATTGCCCCAGGGCTGAGGGCAGGCAGGGCTGTGCATGTGTCTGTGCCAAGGGAGTTATGGCCACCAGATAATGGTGTTCATGGGGAGATGACATGTGGGGTGAGAAGTAACTGATGGGCTCTGCTGGCCTTGCACTAGATGACTTATTTGATGTGTTTGCACAGGATATGGAGTTATTCAGGGCAGTCGTTAAGGGTGACAATGCAGATGTGAAAAGAGCTTAAAATAACGCCTGACCAGGCACTATAAGCACACAGTGTCTTTGAAGTAGGGAAAGGACTCCCTCTGCATGGGTTACTGCTCCCAGGAACAAGATCCCAGAGCCTTTCACAGGCTTCCCCAGATATCAGATTGCAGCACAACGGTGGGTGAGGGGAGCAAACATGGGAAAGGTGATGGGTATGGAGAAGCCCCTGGATGGGGAGGCATTGAAGCATGGACATGAGACCGATGTCATGGATCACAGAATCACAGAATTACTGATGCTGGAAAAGACCTCTGAGATCAACAAGTCCAGCCTATGACCTATCACCACCACACTGGCTAGTCCATGGCACTAACTGCCACATCCAATCTTTCCTTAAACGCCTCCAGGGATGGTGACTCCACCACCTCCCTGGGAAGTCCTTTCCAATATCTGATCACCCTTTCCATGAGGAAGTGCTTCCTAATATCCAACCTAAACCTCCCCTGGAGCAGCTTCAGGCCATGCCCTCTTGTCCCGTCACCAGTTGCCTGGGAGAACAGCCCACCCCCACATGACTACAACTTCCCTTCAGGTGTTGAGAGTGATAAGGACCCCCCTGAGTCTCCTCCAAGCTAAACAACCCCAGCTCCTCATAAGGCTTTCCCTCTTGTCCCTTCACCATGATGATACAGAGAAAGCCAATGGAGACATCAGTATCACTCACAGCATACATAGGTGAAGGATCCTGGGAACATGCCAAGTCTTGGAATCACTGGGATTTGTGTGACCTCAGTGCTGGGTGTTCCCCACCACACCAGCAGAGTGCTGCGAGGCAGCCTTTTCCCTGGCAGTTGGTGGTGGAAAGCATGCATCCAGCAGCCTGCTGCAGCAGCTGCCTGAGGTCCAAGTGGTGGATGGATGTCCTCAGCACCATGGGGAGCATGGCAAAGTGGCTTGGAGATAGTAAAATGTTCACAGCTTGGATGGGCTCCTGCAGTCCAGCACAGCTACTTAAAAGCCTCGCCCAAGTTTGCCTCACTTAAATCACTTCAGGCTATTTAATTATGGTCTTAATGTTGGTTAGAGTAACATGGTGGGTTGTTTAAGGAGCTGGTAATGTCAGGATAAGCTTTCGATGGAGAGGAAGACCCAGGGAGCAAACCCTCCAGCATAAGGCAGCTCAAGCCTTGCATTAAGCACCAGTTTAGGAGGCATGAAGAGCCTGCAGGAAGCTCCCTGCAGTCTGGCACTCTTCTGCCTTCACACATTTTTACTGCGTGCAAATCCTCCTCCAGGAAATTTAGAGTTAGCCCTGGTGCTAAATTACTCTGGAAGAGAGTGTCTTTAGCCCAGACTATTGCTGGTCAGATTAACACCCCTTCTCAGGGCTTGATGTGTAAAGCAACAAAGTCGTCCCAGGACAGCTCATGTGAAGGTCAAGTCCCTCCCACCTCACCAGCCTTCCTAGGGACTGGGCAGCTTTTCTGTGTTCCTTGGCAGCTTTTCAGACTCTCTCCTGTGATGGTTTCTGGTCCTGTTTGCCACCACAATTATACTCAGGCTGGTTAAGAGGGCAAAGGGAGGATAAATCCCCCTTCCTGAGCTCAAATCACCTTCAGCCACAGCTTAAACACATCAGCTTGAAGGTCTTATTCCCATCCATCCTGCAGCCTCAGGCTACCAGCCCCTGTCCTTCCCTCTGTCTCAGCTCTCATACTGAGGGCTGACATTCAGCGCTGACTTAGCAAAAAGCTGTTCCCTTTTCTTGCTCAGTTATTTTTGTGCCAGATTAGTAGTTTGGGTGTGTGGAGGCTGTGCAACACCAAAGGGGGGTGGGGTGGAGGAAGATTCCAGGCCATCTATTGGTGAAGGATGCTCACTATGGATCTAAGTGCCATCAGACCCTATTCCCAGGTCATATAGGATCAGAGGAGAAGCAGAGATGGCCATTTTGGGCTACAAAAAGTGGTGAAAAGCCTGATACAGGGAGAACTGGGCAGAGACATTGGCAGATTGCTGGGACAATCCCAACAGCAGCTGAGGAATGCCTTCCATGGCACAGTAAAGACTGGGAGTTGCTGTGGGAGCTCTGGGGTTGCACTAGGCCTTGCTTAAAGCTCATCTCACCCTGAGCTCTGCCCCACTACTGCAGGGCACTTGCTGGTTGAGTAGAAGTGGGATGGTGGGATGCCCAGTGCCATGCCTGTGGGATAGGCCTGGATAAAGGTAGCACAAAACTGGAAGTGTAGCCACCATGTTCCAGCTCTTAGCCCACTTCTTTCCATTTCATGTCCAAGGACCCTCACTTCAATCTCTGAAGTGTCTATGGAGCAAATTATCTTTGGAAATGAGCCAGGGCACAACCCTAAAAGCCCTAGATGCTGCCCTGTCTAGGGGTAATGCTGTAAAAAATGCAACCTATACTACCAGGAAGGTAGCAACAAGAGAGCAATTAAGGAACCCTTAATTTCTAAGGGTCCTTACAAGCACATCCCAAATCTCCAGCCAGAAATATTTGGAAAATTCAGTTAAACCAGCCTGAGTACTCCAAGG
The DNA here is from genome assembly GCA_024611175.1 of Megaceryle torquata. Classification (NCBI taxonomy): domain Eukaryota; kingdom Metazoa; phylum Chordata; class Aves; order Coraciiformes; family Cerylidae; genus Megaceryle; species Megaceryle torquata. The sequence goes on from JANIJG010024501.1 coordinate 10,202, forward strand.
ACTATCCTGCCCTGCAAGCCTTTCCCCACCTTCATGCCCCTGCTTCCCTTCCCATATAACATTCCCCACTTGTGAACAAAGAAACTTAACAAAACAGTGCTTCACTGAAAGGAAGGGAAGCAAGGGAAACAGGAAAGCAGATAATACAACAATAAACAACCACCCTATCCAAAGGACACAGGGAAGTGTCCAACTCTCCCTTTCTCTTTGCTTTTCCGGGGCCCCGTAGGAAAGCCAGCTACTGCCTCCATCCTGCAGCCTCCCACTGTGTCCAGTCCAATGGTCTCAAGCCTCAGAATATGCATTTCTCCCAGGCAGCAGATACCCATCCATCCATCCCTCCATAAATCCATCCACCTCCATTAGCCACTATTCATCATTCAGTGATGCCCTTAGCAGGAACCCCATATTGTCCTCTCTCATGAGAAGACTTTCTAAATAAAGTCAAAACCCAAGGGCAGCCTATTTTTTTTTCATGCACAATTTCTGGTAGTGGTTGTGTTGAGCTAAGCTCCTCGAGGTCATGGAGTGTGAGAAATTTGACCCAGAAACAGGAGTACCTGCGGACCTCCAGTTTCCATCACCAGGTTCACCTTGCTCTCAGACAGTAGTGGAAGAGAGAAGGCTCAGAGCAGGAGCATGGGGAGGTGCAGTCTGGATGCATCGCCTGATGAGTGACGTGGTGCCAGGCAAGGGACGAGCTGTTCCCCTGCTCGTTATTGTTACCAGATGAGTGGGAGACTTTTACGATCGCTGATTTGGGATAATCAAACGCTGATTGCAACAGAGGAAGGAGGGCTCTGCTCCTCGTCCCTCCTGCGTCCCGCACTAGGCAGGGGGTGTAGTGGGTACAGCTCCTTGCCCTCCCCTGCAAGGCTTTGTTCCTAGGGGTGACGTGCAGCATCCCAGACGTGACTGCAGATCCCACCCCCCCGCGACGCCCCGCTGCATCTGGGGGTATTGTGCGATGCCCAGAACAATATGTTGTGGTTAGGGATGCCTGGGAGAGCGCCGGGAGGCTCCCTGCTCCCCCTCTCTCTGCTAGTGCTGGGGGGGAGGCAGCTTTCAGCCATCTGGTAGCTGTGGGTTCGGTGGAGGTCCCCACAGCAAGGGAGAAGAAGCAGTCACCAGTCCTGTTCCTCGACAGGAGGGCCAGCGTTTGGCACCGACTCAGCCATAGATGTGCTGTGTGTCTTGGGCATAGGATGCCCTTGGGCACTGTAGGAGCATAGGATAGCTCATGTGGGAAGGGACCGCAGGAGGTCTCCAGACCAATCTCCGGCACATGTGGGGCCAGCTTTGGGGTCAGACCAGGTTGCTCACGTCTTTACCCAGTCAAGCCTTGGAAACCTCAGAGGCTGGAAGCAGCACAGCCTCTCTGGACGTCCCGTATCAGTGCTGAACTGTCCACATAGTGGGATCACTTTTCCTCATATCCATAACCTCCCTTGTTTTCATTTATGCCCAGTGTCTGTTGTCCTCACATCATTCACCACTGTGTAGAGCCTGCTTTCATCATCTGCCTACATCATCTTCATATCCTCCTTGCAGGTGTTAGAGGTCACTATCAGATCCCCACCAAAGGTCTCTTTTCTCCAGCCCTGCATCCTCAGTCTCCCCTTCCAGGCAGTGTGCTCTGGTGTCTTGACCACCTTGGTGGCCCTTCACTGGACTCGCTCCCATGTATCCCTGTGTCTCTTACATTGGGGGCTGAAAACTGGATGCATTATCCAGACACGGTGTCAGCAGGGCTGAGCAGAGAGGGAGGATCCCTTCCCTCAACCTGCTGACAGCACTCTGCCTAATGCAGCCCAAGGGGTTGTTTGCCTTCTTCTCTGTGATGACTCATTACTGGCTCATGCTCAACTTGATGTCCACCAAGACACCCAGGTCCTTTTCTGCAGAGCTGTTCCACCACCAGTCAGCCCCAACCTGTGTTGTAGCATGGGGGTTATTCCTTCCCAGGTGCCAGAGTTGGCATTTGCCCATGATGAAGTTCATAAAATTTCCTTGAAGTACCAACTCAAAGAGAGTGACCAGCAGGTGCCTCGTGGGCTTGCCCTAGTCCCATGGATTTTTGCTTTGAAATGTATTGGAAAGTTCCTTCCAGAACCTGCCTGCATCTTAGAAGACTGAGTATTTGGGATGTTGTGATGGCTGGAAGCTCAGGCAGTGAGGCAACGTAGGCCAGTGAAATAACCAAGAACATGGGAAACATGTCTCACAGGAAAACCTTCTGCACCACCCAGTGCCAAGGGGAGGACTTCTGGGAGCACTAAGGGAACCTCAGATAGGACTTTTCCTGCCAGTGCTTCATTGCAAAACCCTCAGAACTTAGGGGCTTCTTTTTCCTCTGGTGGCCACAGTCATAGAATCATAGAAGCATTTAGGTTGGCTTTGAGATCATCAAGTCCATCCATTATCCCTACTCTACCAAGTCCACCACTAAGCCATAGCCCCAGGCACCACATCTATATATGTCTTTTAAACACATCCAGGGATGGTGGCTCAACCACCTCCCTGGGCAGCCTGTTCCAGTGCCTGACAACCCCTTCAGGGAAAAAAAAATCCTAATAATAATTTTTCCCCCTTCAGGAGGGAAGGGAAACTGTGTCCTTTCAGGCTTTGGGAATCCATTGGGCTGCCTAGGTGAGATACCCCTCAACACACATCTTGTTTGCACACCCATTTTGAGAAGGCAGGGGGCATGTGCTTGTGTGTGGCAAGGAGCTGGACTTTGAATGGTTTGTAATTCTCTGTCCTTTCTTGCTGGTTGTTTGCCCTTGTCACACAGGTCCCCTTGGGCTGAGCCAACCCTCAGTGTCAGTTTGGTGTGGATCATGTTTGGCCAAGGATCTGTTAGTCATCTTCCTTTGTGGTGTGCAAGTCCTTTGGCCAACAAGTGTGTTGGGAGATGTTCAATAGCCTTTGGTAGAGGGAAGGCAGAATAACGTTCTTATCCACTAACTACCCAAGGAGTGACAGTATCTTTGAAGACCACATGAAGTGAAACGTGTAAGAAGATTCCATTTTTCTGTGATGAAGAAAAAGACCCCTGTGGTTCCTTTGACAAGGAGCTCCTATTCTTCCTCAGTTCACCACAGCAGCAGTGCAGGGTCTTACCCTCCCAGTAGAGAGGTCCCTTCCCCAGACCAGAGTATTTATTCCCAGGACTTCCCTGCCGCAGGGCTGCTCATTCATCTCTCTCAGACAGAACGGAGCCTGTCACAAGAGCAGATGCAGAGCAGGCAGAGCTCCCCATGAGATCCTTCACCACCAGGGATGATAAACAGATGGGGAAATCTTCTGGGAAATGCATTGACGTAAGAAGTAGGTGAGAGGCTGGAGCATTGTCCCCAGGGAGGTGGAAACACGCTGAGAAAGCTGGACGCAGAGCCCAATGCACAATGGCTCTTTGATTCCCCCAGACAGAGAGCTGCTAATGGACCGTTTCCTCTCCCAGCCCTCCCTGCCGGTCAGAGATGTCTTGCCCTCCCGTTATCTCTCACTCTGACTTCTCTCTGGGATTTCCTCTGGCCCCCTTCAGCAAGCTGCTGAGCTCCAGTCATCCCAGGCTAGTGTCCCTAATAGCACCCCTGTGCCACCAGAGCTTCTGTGGCCAGAGGCATTGCTCTTCAGAGGGTAACACCCCTGCCACATGTGTGTGGCCCCATGGCCCCATGGAGAAGCCTCAGCCTTCCAGTTTGGAGAAAGAGGTGGGCTTAGGTACTTTTCCAGGACCATAATATGACCTGACAGCCCTCCTTGGAGGGATTTTACACCAAGGCTGCATCCTACTGCCTCAATCCTTCTTGGAAGGACAGAGCCATTGATGCAATTACTCGTGTGGTTTGCATTATACACCTCTCCCTTTCCCTCTGAAAATTAAACGGGGAATAGGGCCCCCATGGCAGCCCACTCTCTCCCAGCCAAATGGCCAGCTGCCAGGAGAGTGGTGCCTTGGGCCACCACACTGGGTGCACGTGGGACAGGAGCACGCCCAAAAAATTCAGCCCTACAGCATCTGCGTGCTGAGCTGGTCTTTATTATTAAATTTTAATTACCGGGGTTGAATCTTAATAGAGAAACTGTGTAATTGCACTTTACATCCCAGCCCCAAGGCCAGGTCGCTAGCATCAAAGAGTCCCTAATGATGAGGTTAGGGGTTGGGGGTTTTTTTTTGGTTAATGCAACAATTGGATTTGGAAATACAGGAAAGAAGTTGCCGTGGGGGAAGGGGAGGCAGAGGGCTGCCTGAGATGCAAAGCTGCTGGGAGGCTCTGACAGCCAGACGTATATTGCTGTTTATAATACTTACTAGTGAGCAACACTACAAAGTCCTTTCTTTATTCATTTCTCTCCCCAGCACTTCACAGCATGCAATAACTTCGATTTATAAATTAAACATGCTCCTTGTTTTAATATATCATCTAGTTCTTATTCCACGATCCCATAATAGGATTTTTAATTGCCTGTCATAGAATCGTGCATCCTTCTCGCAGTCTGGGAGTGCGAGTGGAACCATGAGTTCATTGGCCCATGTCACTATTAAATGGTTCATTTAAATCTTCACATTAACAAAAGCGAGGAGCACGAGCGGGAATGTGGAACAGTCATCATTAAGGAGAATTGTTTTCTGTAGCAAAAAATAAGACAAACTGGGCCAAAAATACAGATTTTTTTTTTCCTTTTTATTTTTTTTTTCCCCAAAGGGAAAGGCATTCCACAGTGTTTTAATTTTTCTGGGGTTTATTTTCAAGTGATGCATATCCAACAGCTTGAATCCAGATTGGAGTCCAAAGGGCAGAAGGCTAGAAGATCCTCCTCAAGAGTGGACACACATCCATGATCTCGCACTTAAAACGGACTGTCCAGCTCCAGAGCCCTGTCTTGCTTCACTGTCTGCAAGACATATGGCTGTTTTCCCCTGCTTTTGTGCTCAGCATTGCTAAAATCTGTGCTGCTGGTTGTCAGTCCAGCTGAGATGGCCCTGCCAGAGCCTGGGAACCCCGGGCAGGAGAGGGCATCAAGGAGGGAGATGGAGAACGGGGCAGCAGGTACCATTCTGCTGCTGTGTTTGACCTCGGTGCACCCACAGGGTTGACCACTGTGCTGCTCTGGCATATGCACCCCAAAGTGGGTGTACTGGGCGGAGGAGGGACAGAGGAAGGCAGCTAGATGGTTAACAGGGATGGAGCAGCTGCCCTGTTGCAATTTAATGTGATTTCCTCTTGCAACACTCAAATATCTGCTCTTTGTAAGAGTTGGCTGTATCCTAGAGCTTTTATCACAGCTTCTCCTTCCTGGCAAAACAGAGTCAAATCCTTCGACCTTTCTACTTTTTCATATCTTCATATTTTTTTTTTCTTTTTTCTTTTTTCTTTTTTCTTTTTTCTTTTTTTTCTTTTTTTTTTTAATTTAATTTACATGGTTTTTTTCAAAGCATACCCTAAATAGGAGACTTGGTCCAACAGACACCTCAGCAGTAGGGAGGAAAGTTGAATAATTCCCTCCTCTAGCTTACACACAACAGTCTTGTTACTGCACCCTGGAAAGAGATTTGCTGCTTTTGCTGGTGTTTCCCAATGGCAGATTTCTCATCCCCATCCTTTGTGACTTGCTGTACCTTCTCCATTTCTGCTGTACCATCACCTGGTAAGAGTTCCCCAGTGGGCACCATGCATTTGATATCTCTCCTCTAAGAGCTGCACTTTGTGCTGTTATTTATTGGATTTCATCTCGTTCAGTTCAGGCTTTTTCTCCATTTTTTGGAGTTCATTTTCAATTCTCATCCAGTCCTCCCAGGTGCTTGTGGTTCAGCATGACCTGCATATTTTAGAAATGCATTCCCTGGGCCATCATTTGAGTCAGGAAATGAAAATATTGAGTAGAATCACCTTTATTCCCAATTTGGGATGGCACTGCTCAGAATCTCCTCCTTGTCTGGCTGAAAACCCCCAGCAGTGACTCCAGGCCTCTTTAATTCAATTGTTCCTAAATTCACTTTCTCGTATTTCCTTAATTTAAGAGAATTTATAAAATGTCAGATGGGACTATTTCAAAAGCTTTACCTAAATCACAGCACATTTCAGCTGCCCAAGAAGGAACAGAACCTGAGCTGAACATTAATCTGGTTTGGGCACTTTATTTCTGAAAAATTGATCTTCTTATCTCCATATCCTTCTCTGGCTACATATCAACTGTTCGTTTAATAATTTGTTCTGGGAGTTTCCAAGGCTTAAAGTTAGACTCCTGGTTTAACATTCCCACTTTTTAAAGAGAGATATTATGCCTGCTGGTTTCTGCCCCCCAGGACGTTTCCTAGCCCTGGGTGGCTGGGAAGAGCATCAGAATTGCTTCCTCCATTCACCTCCAGCAGGACCATCCTCTGCCTGTGCTGACTACGTCTCCTTTGTCCCACCTAAACTGTCTCCAGTTGGTTTCTTTCTGCTCCACTCCTTGGTTTGATTAACATGTAATTAAAGTGAATTAGCTGGTGATGAGGAACCTTTCTTGTGAAGGCAGCACTGGCCTTTTCTGACTCATCCTTTGGTTATTCTCTTTCTTCTTTCTTTTCCTTCTGACGTATTTATAGATCCTCCTGTTGCCTTCCCACCCTTGTTAGCTGAAACTTATTCATGACTTCCCATATGGTTTCGCAATAGGGTGGTTTTGGCTGCAAATATGTAGTGAGTTCCCACGGTTCCCACCTCCCTGTGCATTGGATTTGCAGCAGGACCACTGGTGTTGGGGTCAGTGGTTATGTTTACTGCCTTCCTCCAGACAAGATAAACCACATGGTGCCTTTAGGGGTCTCCCCCACTTTACCAGTCCTCCTGCTTCCCTAGGAGCTACCTGCAGCTTCCCTGCATGTGTTGAAATCGTCCAGTTTGAGTCCAGTGTCCCTCTGTCTTTGCTCTTGTACCTCCCTGTTTGTGAGAACAATGAATTCTGCCACTTTGTGGTTGCTCTCCCCCAAATCACTCTCCCTTCTGGTTCCCAGCTGGCTCCTTGTGGTCACAGTCTAAATCTAGGTAACTCTTTGTCCATCTGAGTTGAAACTTTATCCCCAGCATCCTAGGGACCTGAGGGGCTGTGTCCCTGTCTGTCTCATTTCCAGTTGTGGGTAATTAAAATAGCATCCTTTGCTTTGACTGGCCTTGAAAGTTGGAAGAAACTCTTCTACCTCCTCCTCACATCTCCTGCCATGGTTGCACCTCAGGGACAGCCGCGTGTCCTCCCATCACTGCCTTCCTTTCCTCTGCTCTTCCCAGATTACCTCTGCAAGGACATATGCAGGTTTCTGTGGTGTTGTGCATAATGTGTCTTCAGGATTCATGTTGTACTTATTTATTTCCTAGATTCTTGCAAGATAGTGTTTAATAATAACATAATTCTACATAGTAGATTATCACTGTATTGCCCTTTTCCCTTTGTCAGGTTGCCTTTAAACCATCACTGTAACTTCTCCAAGA
>JANIJG010024502.1:0-40093 GCA_024611175.1 Megaceryle torquata
TATTGGAGATTATTATTATTGTAATTAATTAAATGAATGAGAGAGACACTGGCCATGACAGCAAGTTTTATTTAGCAAATTTTTTTTTTTTTTTTTTTTTCCCAAAAGAGCTTTAGCATTCAGTGCCTCACCTAACAGTACATTTTAAATGGCCCTCAGCACTGGGCACTCAATGTCTTTTTTTCTAGCAAGGAGCTGGTGTATGAAACCCTCTGGTGTGTTTGGGGAATTTATAATGCTATGGAAATGCTGAAACTATAATACAATGAATTTTCAGAGGATTTAGGAAATAAAGCTATGTTATTATGCTAATGTCTGCACACCACCAGATTTCCTTCCAAAATACTGCTAAGATTAGAACATATAACCCAAGATAATAAATAAAGCAATTACCAAATAAATGGATTTATATTCTTAGAGGAGAAAAACTTTTCATGTGTAATCTTGAAAATAACTTTTCTTTTCTAACTAACTTTTATTTTCTATTTCTCTACATCAGAGACCACACACACAATAAGAAATGCACCACTAATTCCAGATGGAATAAGGTTGTTCACCAAAGGGTAAGATGTGTACATAATTTGGGAAAAAGAAAACATATACATTTTTTTTCCTTAATCAATAAGGTTATTTATAGACCCCCAACAAAGAAACTGTCTTGTTCAACTGAAACATCCCACAACTGACAGTAAATATCAAGCTTTACTTAAAAAGAAAAAAACTTTCCAAATGCAACAAAAGTTCTTTCCCTAATACCTACTGAGTGTGGCAAGACAGATGAGAGATGTGTGGAAGCAGTGTTTATTTTGGGGATTTTTCCTTCCACAGGCAGCTGTGATGACTTTTGCTGAGAGCCTCCAGGGAAGGCTGGGGAGAAAGAAGGTGATCACCTGAGTGATGGATGGGAACGGTGATGGTTTATTCAGCAGCAGACTTGGTTTGGACTCTAGGTGGGGTCAAAGGACCTGCACAATGCTGGGATGAGTCTTCTTTCTGCCTCCTTCCTCCCTACTTGCAAAAGGAAACCAATGACTCCTGTTTCCTTCTGGGCCAGAGATTGACTTGTTCCATGAGTGTGCAGAACAGATGTGGCAACCTGAGACACGGCACCATGATGCCACAGAATATATGCCCTGATGCTAATTGCTCCCTATCATTGTGACACGAGACATGTAAAACATGAGTCCTTGCAGAGCTGGACCTTGCAGAATCATATCATCAGCCCAGAGCTACGGGACAGGCTGCATCCTCAGGGTACTCTGCTGTCCCATCGGCAAGTTCAGATGGGCATTTTCACATTCATCTTCATGACCTGGGGCTTCTAATGACTCAACAACTCTATCGTGTCAAGTCAGTGCTGGGCTTAGGGACAGTTATTCACCCACATTTATTTGGCTCCAAAGAGCCACTCATACATCTCCCCTTTGATTTACTACACATACTTGTATGGACTCACATGAGTTTCATTTGCAAGCTGAAAAAATGGTTATTCATGAAAAAAATATTACAGGTAACGATGTGGATAAAAAGTATTAGTGTATGAATGTCCTGTCCCTGCTCTACTGCTAATCATTCTTGGCTGCTTCTTGCTCATTGCTAGAATAACTTCCCACATATGTATATATATATATAAAATTGTTTCAATGGTACCTGTGTGCATAACTGTAGTAGCAATAGATAACAGAGCGAATACAAGAAAAGCAGAATCAGCTTGCAAGAAGCTTATAGGCAAGAAAAAGAGCAAAATTAATGCAATAATTTTCTGTATTTAAATTAATTTGAGAGAAGTCTTTGTGATGAGTTTATGGTAAACAACAAGGGAATAACACTTTCTTAGTTATTTGAAATATGCAGCAAATCAAAGTGGACCATTGTCTGGACCCATTTGTACTTATATTCTGCACTTAGAGTCTACAGAATGTTTACCTGCTATTTGAAGTGCTGATCTGGAAGCTCTGGCATCCTTTGGAAAAGAACTTATCATCAGCTAGTAATCCAATACAGAATTCTTGTGGAATACAGCAAGATTGTTGTTAGTTTAAATAATGAATCAGTTAAAGAACAAAATTTTCAACTATGTGTGTGCAATAATTACATATTTTATATTTACCATTTTGATGGAATGTTAGATTTTAGTCCAAAAACCAGCAAGCGATAACTTCACAGTTAAATTTGGAAAAGAAAAAAAACAGAGGAATTCAAAGCAGTATTCAAATTGCTAATGGTCAAAGTGTGCACTGAGGAATGAATGCAAAAGGAGCTTAAAATATACTCCAAGACTGATAGATATTATTAAACTGATAAGCAGAGGTGGTGGACCATTCTGCTATGGTGTGCAGAAGAAATCAGTTTCCAGAAGATGATCCATAAGAAATAAATTAATGTACAAGGTGTTTTAACTTATTGAGATGTGTCACATGTGAGGTATCAATTGTGTATTGAAAATATTACATATTGATATTGCAGTGATACAGTTAGACACTAGTTTTGCTTGGACCAGTAAAAGATTTTGTTACTGGATCCTAATTCTGCTTTTCATTACATTCATATACTGACACAAAATAAATGATTTCATGGGTGTTTTACAGACCTCCAGATACTTTTGAGATCTGAGCCCATGCACAGTGGATGGATTGGCTTTGTTACTGTTTGATTAATGTAAAGAGAGCTTTCATTACACCCCTGGGCTTCCCAAAGGTTTTATTACAGACATTCTTTGCCTTTGAAAAATGTAAGCATGGAGAGCAACTGAAGAGGATTGAGGCTTAATAAGACAAGAGAGGTTACAGAGAAAACAAAGGCAATAGCTAGTAAAAATCCACGTGGAGGATGTTGACATTTTCTCTTGCCCTTGGGCTGTACGTACAGAAAATATCCTTTTCTCCTACAAATCCCATCTGTCATTTCTAATTTCTAAGAAACAATCTGGCAAAGAAACATGAAGAATCTCATGAGTGTTAGAATTACTGGTGTTGTACACTGGAAATAGAACTGATAATTTTTTTGACAGAAGAGACTGATGTCAGATAAATGCAGTTCAGTTAAATTGAAAGTTGCCAAAATTTGCAATAAAAACACTTAATTGAGATATATCTTCATGTTGAAATAAACCATTTTCATGGTGTCAAAATGTACTTATCTCTGTAGCTGAAATGTTTAATTGTGGTTTGTCATTTCAATTATTTTAGCCTTGTATTGCAGTAACAGCACCATATTTATAACACAGTATAAGAATGTAATATTTAGAAAACAGTGTATAAACATTTTCATAATGTAAAATTTCACTGTTGCTAAACTAAAGATTTAGTTGTCCTATATTTAGATTTGTTTGACATGCTGTGACAAGGAAAATCTTAAAACACAGATTACTTCTTTTTCTTCCTCCTGCATCTCAACAAAATGTCAGATTATCAGAAATTCCTAGAAAATATTCTGTTTTCTCTACAGATCCAGTTAAAATTAATTAATATTAATCAACCCTATCAATGAAAAAGTAAACTTTAAGGAATGCATGAAGAAAAAACAGTAATTGGTTGATTAGTTAATGATTTGTCACAAGCTCTGCAACAGAAACCTCAAGCAGACCATGAAGCTGGGGAGCAGGGTTGAACTTCCCCGGCTATGTGACGTGATCATTTATTTCTTCATGCATATACATTAGGAATTTACTGCAAAATGTTTAAAACATGCAGTATCTGATTTTGCCTTCAGTACATTACCAGTTTTAGACCAGTATGAGGGAAGAGTTTAGATATGTATTGATTATTGACAGATTATTTAGAATATTCATAGTGCTAATGTTACTGCATCCAACTCTGTTCTCCAACGAACCAAAGGTAAAGCCCCCTGTGATGAGACATTGCCAGATGCTTTTAAAACCACATCCATTAGCTGCAAAGCCCATTTCCAAGTATAGCTAATTAATTCCTCTACCACTTGGATGCAGAAGAACTGATCATTACTTATTCTGGTCAAATTTGTGGGGATGTTTGCAACTAGTGCAATGTATGAGATAGTATCCATGCTTACTGCAAACTACAGGAAATCTGGAGAAATTCTTTAAACAGGTAAGCTGTTTTTATAAGACTATTTTGATAACATTAACTGTTTTGATAAGACTAACTAAATACTATTTAACATGATTGAGATAAAATTTTAGATTTGAAGAGCAGGAGGCATCATGGTCTCTCCTCTGATTTTTAGTGTAATCTCAAACTGTCTGTTGGGATAGGAATTTTTATGATGATTTGTGGCATATATCCCAGTGATTTGTGTCAAAATGTGACCGTGGATGTCCCAACCAGGGGAGTGGTTCCTCTTCCTGGTGGTTGTATTACTGTATAGTCTCACTAAATGTGCCCAGAAGCCTAATTAAAAGATTGGTGAGGACCGAGCCGTTAAAACTGGGTCTAGAACACGTGTGAGATGTTTTTTATTAATGGAAGATTTAACATCATTGCTGGCATAGGAAGGGACTCCTTTCTCAAGGTCACTCAAGAGAAGTCCCTGTAACTACAGAGGATGGTTGAAATCCTCCCATCACCAGAAATGGGGAGCTCCTGCCTGCCCTGATATTAACCTGTGTTAATCACAGCAGCAATTTGCAGTGAAGCTTAGCAAAAGCAATGAAGCCCTCGTTACTCATTGGGACAGAAAATTTGAAAATGCCACAGAATGGTAATAAATGTGTCAACAGTGGCATTTCTCATCCAACACTGAACTGTCTTTCAGCTTCTTATAATTTCTTTTTTCCTGAATGGGACATGTTAGACTCTGTAATCTCATCTTTGAGGACAGTACCAGTACATACAATGAATTTGTGTTATACGTATCGCATTGTTCAAACGGGCTTATGACTATCCTGAGCAAAGTGAATTAGTATGCAAAATGTCAATACAGTGTTAAATTAAACAGCACGTAGTAACGAAATGCATTCAATTTAGTAAAGTAAAATGAAATCTTAACTGAGCAGAACCAATTATTACATAAAACAGAATGGATAAAAGGCTTGACTCACCCATTGTCTAGACAAATCACTTAGAAACATGTGGGTTGGCTTTAGAGCCATTCAGATAATGTAAAAGCTTATTTGTAATCTGTTTGCCAAATTAAAAATATATTTTTTTAATTTGACTCATTTGTAGGCTATTAAATACAATGTGTTGCCAGATAGCTTAAGAAAAGTACCAAGAAGGTAAACAACTTGCCCAGTGGCAGACAACAGATTCAGAGTAGGTCCATAAAATTACTTCTGATACATCATTTGTCCTCCAGGAAAAAAAAAAAAAAAAAAAAAAAAAAAAAAAAAAAAAAAAAAAAAAAAGTTTTGATTGATTTAAAACTCTCTGTAAACTCCAGTTGAATTCAGCAAACATTTTTGCTAAGTTAAAGAAGACAATTAAAAATGGAGATGCTGAAGTCAGTTTTTCAAGGTAGGTTCACACAGAGGTTTGGACCTCTTTTGCAAAGGCAGCAAGAGTAAGAACATAATCCCTATCACTTCTTAAAACAGTGATTAGGGCACCATGGGAAAGGTAAAACAAGTCTGATTTCTCTCTTTGTCTGATTAGTGCAAAGGTTTGCTGATAAAAAATTACTTTTATCACCCCAAATTTGCATGCTTTATAAACTTTCCACTCAATGATGGCTGTGCAGGCGGGAGGCTGGCCAAGGGACACCACCTCCTCCAGTCTCTAATTGCCTTTCTGGCCACAGGCAGGATTGTGACCATCACCTCTCCACATGAGACAGAGGGAGAAAGTTTGAAGAGCCAGAAGGATGCGGGAGGCAGGTATCAGTGAGGTGCTCCACAGCACTGTGTCACAACCTTCAGTCCTGCAGGATTTAATGAAGTCAAATGTCCACAGGACTCCTCCATGGCTATGGCATGGCTAATTTCATATTTGTGAAGATAGGAACTCTGTGTCTGCTACTGGCTACACACCTTCCAGTTTTTGCCCTGTGCCACTCATTGAATGAAGGAAAATTATATTTACAAGAGCCTGTGAGAATTGCAGGCTCTGGTGAAGCCTGTATTTTCCTCAGCATTGTAATGTTTTGTAGGATCAATGGAAGCATTTTAGATTTTATTACTTTTTCAGCACACTGAAGAAATGTTTATTGTGTTTTTTTTTTTTCCAGCTGGTTTCCTTTACAGCTTTTTCACCTTAGAAAAGATTTCTTTCTTCCTCTTCTCTAAACACACATGTAGGAGTGTTTTTGACTATGTTTATTATGATTATATTCCTTATTTTGATTGCCCACAATAAAAATATTAGTTCAGATAAAAATCTCTTCTATTGTGAAATGATACACACTACATTTCTATACATGCTCCCCTTCAAAGAATTAGAAACAGCAGCTTGTATAGAGTATTAGTAATCACTATTCCAACACAAGTACAGTAGAGGGCAGCAGTGATGGAAATTTTTTTAAAAGAAAACACATTAAAGCACATTAAAAATGGCTCTGCAATCAGGCTTAAACACTGGCTTCATGTCTTGGCTGCCAAAAGTTAGCAAACAATTTGCCCATTGCCACCTCCCTCTCTGCCAGCAAGGTCTTGGTCAGTTATTGCTAATGACACAATTTGGTAGTGATGGGAACGTTCGCATTTGGAAGACCAGCCCAGTCACTTCACCAGTGCCAGCACCAAGAGCCCTGTTGCACTCACCACAGCACTGTTTATAACTCTGTGCTGGGACTCCCTCACTTGAGCTGGTGAGGCTGCTGCAGGGGTGCTGCTGGCAGCAGCACCAGCATGACCGGGGTCCTGCAGGAATTTATATACAGCAAGTCATGATAAAAGTGACCAGTAGGATTGCAGAGGCAGACACTCAGAAGCTGGGAAATGGCAGAGCTGAGATCACCCATGCAAACTGCATTTGACCACCTTCACTATGATGCAGCCTATAATTACACGCGCACATGCAATTTGCAACCATTGCCACACTCAATGCCAGGAAAATCTTAGCTGTGCAACTCTTCATTTTTAAGTCATTGTCTCTGCAACTGTAGGAAGTTTTGTCACTTAGATTTCTTTCTTTGTACATGCAGTGACATTCAAAGGGAGAAATAGTAACCGAAAGCTTTTGGTGACAGTGTTGAAGAGCCTGAAGCAGTCTTCCAGTCCTTCCTCAAAGCACAGTGACCCTGTAAATGAGACAAGTTCCTTAGAACTTTTACAGCATCTCCAGTTCCCCTCCTATTCATGACTCACTGATATGATTAATTTGAATCCATCTCTTAGTTGCTTGCAGTGGAGGCTGTATCGTATTTATTTAAAGCCATTTACATTAAATCAGAAATTTGTCTGGTCCCCTGAGTAGTCACTTAAAGCAGGTTTAATTTTATGGGAAAATAGACTCATTAATGTCAAATGGAAAGCAAGGCCAATTAAAATTTACAGCAAGCTATTACCAGTCTCTTAATATGGAATTAATTAAAAGATCTGCTAAAATAAATTGACTGAGTATGTAAAAATTCTGAACTTGAAAAAAGAACCAAAGTAACTAAGAGAGGAGAAAATAAACTGTGAAATGACTTGTTTGATCAGTAATAATAGTTGTGGAGAAATATGTAAATATAGTGGACACAGAGTCACGTAAAACCAGATTTGTAAGGTGAAGTTGTTTGGTATAGCCCAGATACTCATCTCAGTTCAAACATTTCATAATCTCTTGCTCTTGGCATATTAATCCAAAGGAAGTCTAACATACTGAGAAAATGTCATACAAAGCATGGAGGTGTATTAAAAAAATGTAGAGATTTTGTTTCACTCACTTTGCATTTGATGGACTCTTCATTTCTCATATCAAGGAACTTGAAAGGCTCACCCATTGCCAGAAATAACAGCTGGGGGTAATGAACAGGTTTTGTTCCAATGCTGACCTTCTCCATTAGCTCATGGCTACATACACAAGACATACATCAGTGCTGAGACCATGAGCTGCTACCACGCACATCAGAAAAGTTTCCTGTTGACGAGTGCCCACAATACACCTCTCTCACACACTGCATGGTGCTACAGTCCATGAGTGCAAGTCATGCACTGTTGCCTTTCAGATACACTGGGGAAGTGGATGGAGGTGGTGCTGGTGCTACAGTGGTTGCCCTACATCCATGGGAATCACAGTGCCCATGGGAATGCAATGCCAGGTTTTCTTGCAGAGTGTAAAAACATCTGGCTTTATTGCAAAGCAAGCTGTAAAGATTAAAGAAGGTATGATTTAAAAATGGATTTGCAATATTGAGCTACAGAGGATGAGAGCACATTGCAACAACTGGACTAATTTGCCAAAGAGAGTGGGCTGGATCTTCCAGTAGTGTTGTGAGGTTGTCTCACTAACCACTAAAAGCCACCTTAGATTTAGAAATCCTGAAGGATTCTTACAGCAAAGTCTTTCCAGCTCCTCTTACTAAAGCTGTCTGTGATAGCATAATTAGAGTAGCTAGCCTGGATGATCTACTCTTTCTGAAGCCCACAACAACATCATTCATCGCTTTTCTTTCTTCCAGATCATCTGCCTCCCCTTTCTTGTGATTGGCACAAAGTAATTATATGGTCTTTCCTCCACATAGAATGTTGTGGTATCAGCTGCTGAAGCAGTCCCCATGCATCTGGCTGAATGTTTTATCCCTACAATACTCTGAGGAAAGGAAGAAGAATAAGATATTTCTATTCCCCATCCTCTTTTAGGTCTCTGAATTTTCTACAGTACATTTTCATCATATATTCTTGTCTTGAGTGACTCTTCATACTCTGCATCTAGCTGAAAATAAGTTGTGTGTTAGCAGCTGAGATCTCTTGCTGGATCCATCACAGTTCCAGTCTTGCAAGTGTCATTTAAAAAACAAATATGACATAGCAGAAGGAGAAGTGTGAGTGGGTTATACTGAGCAGAAAGCACCATCTCTCCAAGCCTGTTGTTAGTTTTGTGGCCTCTGAAGACCACACAACAGTGTCCAACATAGAAATATGATACCTAAAAAGCATGTGCACAAAGACAGCAGGTGACTCAGCATAACTCAGTACAACCTAGACCAGTTTTAAATGTGCCCAAGTACATTTCTGAGCACTGAGGTCAACTGGCAGCTGGTCTCCATCTAGTCTAGGAAGGCCTGCTAGTCTCCAGTACAGGTAGGTGGCTGCCTGCACACTGCCTGTTGGGGAATGGTCTCTGATAGACATGGGAAATGTCCATGTTAACTGGTTAGCATGGGATAGATCTGTGCCAGACATACTTTAACTGTTTCTTGCTTGGACAGTCATAGTCAGGTCCCTAAACTTCCTTGAGCTTTCACATGTAAACACAGCACTAAAGGCATTGTAGAGTCCAGGCAGAGAGACAGGCCAAAGGTGCTGCCACAGTCCCAGGCACTGAAAGCAGGGCTGTTCTCTGTGCAGGGGCTGACTACACTGCAGCCTGCTTGAGGAGAGGCTGCTGACTTCTGCCTCTGCATTAAACACCACTCTCCACATGAAGTCCAATCTTATCTCTCTAGTTGGCTCCTAACCCATTCATGCCCCTTTTATGCACCACTACTGTCCATAGCTCTGTGGGGAGAACCTGAGTGCATCAGCCAGAGGGCAGAGGTGCTGTCTGGGCTTCAGGAGTGTGGTATGAACCAGACTACAGCTCAAGAAGAGCAATCTCTCTTCCCAGATTAGTATAAAGCTTCCCAGTGGTGAAGGTCATCACCTCAAAAATGGCAAACCTGCAGCTCCAGCATCTTTCAAGCACTGCTGTTGCTGCAGGTCCTCAGGTGCTGGTTTGTGGGTGCTCTGTGTCACTGGCATCCCTCATGTGTGTCTTGGTGCCACTGGGGAGCCATACTGAGCTCCATCTAAGCCTAGTGGACCAAGCCCCATAGGGTTCTGAGGACCCTCTGGAACATTCTGGGCATCCCTGCTGGGGCTGCCCTTGGTGGGTGGGTGCCCAGCAGCCCAAGTGTCCTCCCCTTGGGCTGCAGGACTTGAGGTCTGGCTAAGCCTTTTCCTCCTCCCTGAAGAAGACAGTATGAACCATAGCCAAAACTTAACACATCTGTCAGCTCAAATCCACATGTCATCCTCTGAGCCAAAACACTGACCAAGGAAAAAGCCTTGCCTGTTTCTTATTTTGTCTGTAGGAATTCAATTGCTAGCAAGCATCACTCCCAGCAGGCACAGAGCACAGCTTGACCTGTTTGCCCAGTCCAGAGAGATCAACTGAAGTTGAATTTAGAAGCCCTAATAATTGCAGCAAACTAGTCATAAATGAGTTACAGGGCAACAATTATCTACTGAAATTTTAGATTAGAGAAACTTTCTTTTCATGGATGAAACAAATTAAATTAGTGAAATTAATTATTTGCTGCAAATTATTCATTCTGCTCCTATTGCTTGCTGCTCTGTGATATGTCTGATAAAAAACATTTGTCAAGTAAGCCTATCTCACTCTTTTCAGCTACAAAAACAAGATTCATATTATAATTCATTATGGTATTTCCTGACCCTTCTTTGGATCATTTACATTTGTCAAAGTGGATTTAAAATGCTACCAGATCTCTAACACTGAAAGGTGTAAAGAACTCTGAAAAGGTGCAAGACGATGAAGAATAAAGCACAAGGATTTTAGCAGCCACACTAAGAAAAGTCTTTATAATGACTGATCTGGCATTTCAAAAATAGTTTCTTCCCAAGCGTTCGAGAATGTGCTGAGATTTATCATTTGAGAGGAGCTGATTTCACCCTTCAAACTGAACAATGTACATACTAATCCTGTGTGCCTATTTTGTAGATGTTTGTTCTCTGAAATTACAATGGGCTGGGTGGGGAGAAAAGCCTTTGTGGAAATGGAGGTAATGCTCTCTGTGTTGGTCATGCTGGACCATACATTGATTTATCATAACCTGGACAATACACAAAAGGTCACTCGAATGAATCACTGATCAAAGAAAGTAGAGGACTGAGATAATTAAATCTGAAGATTTAAACCTAAAGAATGTGTTTCCCTGTGCTGATGCAGTCTGACAACATTTTAAACCTAATTTTCCCAGATCTCAGTTTTGTTTTGCAAGAACCGGTAGTCAGTAATCCCACCCGCATTTTCCCTGTGCAAGCCTGTCACTGCTATTCACATCTTAAAATTTCTTGTGCTAAAATCAAGCTAAACCATTCATGTTAGTGTGCAAGGAAGTCCCAGATAGGTAAATATTTATTGCTGAACCCATAGAACCTGGGGTTTTCCAGGTCTCCAAGGTTTTTTTTTTCATCCCAAGAAGTTTGCAAGTCTCAGTAAATTTACATGTGCTTGGAAAAAAAATCAAGGTCCATCTTGTCTTACATCCACACTACATAGTATGCTCAGGAACACATGAAGGTGACACTGGCCTCCAGACATTGTGTGATTCAGGTGTAGTCTAACAGATATTACCCTTTTCCTGGGACTGTCACTTGAATGAGATGACCAGCCCCTGCAGTCACTGTTCCTTGCCCTCTGTACTGTTTGTTCTGCAGCAAGGATATGAGTGACACAACCCAAGCATTTGAAGAAGATTATAGAGTTATAGTTCATGCATGGCTTATTCCTCTGTGTGAGACTGAGCGACCAGGTGGTACATTTACTGTGTGTCTATAAGAGAGCAGAAAGAACCCACTTCCCCTGGCTTCAGCTTTTGTGTTATAAATTTGTGCATGGATGTGTGTGAAAAAAAGAAAAGATTGTGTTCCTCCGTTTCACAGGTTTCTTGCAAGTCTTCCTCTGTTATGAATTCACCTCTTCCCTCTCATATTTTCACTCTGATGATCACTCAGATGAGGTCTGATGCACATGTTCTTACTAATCTCCCAAAATGTTTCTGTCAAGGGGGTGGAAATGGAGCCTAGTATAGTCACTAGAGTCCCCATTGCTGGGTGACACAAGCATGAGGACAGTGGGCACATGACAGCTGTCACCTTTCTCCCAGGATAGACACAAGCCTAAAGAAGTAAACTATTGGTTGGATTTGCCCCTCCACTTAGAAGCTTTCTGTAAGCCAGCAAATTGGAAAAGGTCAAAATCTGTCAATGTAGATCATTCTGCTGCAGGCAGAAACAGTTAACTTATTAGCTGTAGGTTTTGCTGTTTCAGAGCTCTCGGGACTCACTAAAATGAACCGTGTAGTCAGATTTAAGAATTTAAGAGCATGCTGATAGTTTGTCCTGCCTGTAAGTGTGCAGGGAACAAATGTCCATCAATCTTGGAATTTGGAGAAAACAAAGTTAAAAGGAAACTCTTGTTATTCTGCTTCTACTTGTTAAGCTCTGGAAGCAGTACAAAGCACTATGTAAGTAACATTTACCAAGAAATCATCATAGACATAAATTACTCAAACCCTCATCAGTGTCTGTTTACCACAGATCAAGAAATCACAGCTAAAGCTGAGGACTCCGGGCTTTGGGAAATGTGCACAGACTGCAGTGAAAGTTTTGCTCCACAGCTGCAACAAAAACTTCATTGTCTCTGCTTGGTTCTCAGTGACACCGTCACAAATCTATAGTAACTCAGTGTTCTGACAGAGAATTAGTCTAGACTCACTTGAGTCCTGCTGAGAGCAAGATTTTTGTAGTGTATTTGTTCCAAACCACAGTATTTTCCTCTGGCTTCTGCCATCAGAAGAAATGTTTTGGCTATCTTCCTGCAACAGTGAATGACTTTATACAGGATTACTATTGTTTATTATTATTTTGTATTTGATTTTTAAAAATGTTTTTAAAATGATTACAGTCCACGGCGGTATAGAAACGCATTCTTTTACAGGCAGGCGTATAAATAGCCGAGCTTTTTTTTCTTTGTATCTGGTGCTTTGCTGGGTTTCACCAGAAGGGGGTAGAGTTTGGAAAGGACTTCTCGCAGCCTGCGCTCCCTATTGTGTTGGAAAACAGCAAAGGAAAAACAAGCACAAGTTTCTCCTCTGCACGCTTGCACCGACTAATGTGCAAGAGTCAGCAGATGAACTCTGGAATACCTTAAAGTAAAAAGAAAACGGAAAGAAAACCAAAATTCAATAGCAGCTTTCTAGGGAGATCTGAGGAATCGAAGAGAGAAACCGCAACAGTTTTCTGTGTGCTCACCCTGCTGATTGTGTCTCTGAGAACTGTCACTCACTGCACGTTGCATTAAACAGAGCACAGGATTTATTTCTCTGCCGTGGCTTCCAACCTGTGAATAAATATCACTTTTAGAGAGAGAATGGGACCTGAAAAGACTCTCGAGCACTGAACAGAGGGGTGAGTTTTAAATGGTTTCTTCTCTTTCAAATCTGCTGGAGCTTTCTAACATCCTGCTTGCAGGCACAGAAGCCCAATGACTTGTCTTTTCCCTGCAGCTTGTTGCATACCTCACGAGGCTTTCCTGACGGCAGGTTTATTTCTGTAACCTTTCCCACCACGACGCCGGGTTAGTTTGGTAACATTTGTAGTGGAGCTCACTTGGTGTTGATTTGCTTTCATGAGAAATTAAAAGCACAAATCTTTGAAACCAAACAACAGGCTGAAGATCAAATAAAATCCAATACAATTAAAATGGCAGGTGATTCTAGGTTTCCAGATGTGGACACTGACGGGTCAGAAAAAAATGAAGAAACTGAGATTGTAGTCAATGTCGGTGGGGTAAGGCAGGTGTTCTACGGAGATAACCTGAATCAATACCCAGAAACACGGCTGGCAGAGCTGATCAACTGTTTATCAGGGGGATATGATAGCATATTCTCCCTCTGTGATGACTATGATCCTGGAAAAAGAGAGTTCTACTTTGACAGAGATCCAGATGCTTTCAAATGCATTATTGACGTGTACTACTTTGGGGAAATTCACATGAAAAAAGGAATATGCCCCATATGTTTCAAGAACGAAATGGAATTTTGGAAAGTGGATCTGAAATTTTTGGATGACTGCTGCAAAACCCACCTAAGTGAAAAAAAGGAGGAACTGGAAGAAATAGCCCGAAGGGTGCAACTGATTCTGGATGACTTGGGGGTAGATGCCTCAGAAAGTCGCTGGAAAAGGTGCCAAAAATACATCTGGAAATTTCTGGAGAAGCCAGAATCATCCTACCCAGCTCGAGTGACTGCTGTTCTGTCCTTTCTGTTTATTTTGATCTCCTCTGTTGTGATGTGTGTAGGGACCATCCCAGACCTGCAAGTCATAGACACGGAGGGGAATCGTATGGAGCACCCGACGCTGGACAGCATAGAGACAGCCTGTATAGGCTGGTTTACCATGGAGTATGTGCTAAGGCTAATCTCGTCTCCCAACAAACTCCACTTTGTCCTGTCTTTCATGAACATTGTCGATGTGCTAGCAATACTTCCTTTCTATGTCAGCCTGACCTTGACCCACTTGGGAGCCAAGCTCATGGAGCTGAGCAATGTCCAGCAGGCTGTCCAGGCACTGCGCATCATGAGGATCGCAAGGATTTTCAAGCTTGCACGACACTCCTCGGGGCTCCAGACTCTAACCTATGCCCTGAAACGCAGCTTTAAGGAGCTCGGGCTGCTCCTCATGTACTTGGCTGTTGGAATCTTTGTCTTTTCTGCCTTGGGTTATACCATGGAGCAAAGTCACCCTGAAACTTTATTTAAAAGCATCCCTCAGTCATTTTGGTGGGCAATCATTACCATGACCACAGTTGGATATGGAGACATATACCCAAAAACAACACTAGGAAAACTGAATGCTGCCATCAGTTTTCTTTGCGGAGTGATAGCAATAGCCCTTCCCATCCATCCCATCATTAACAACTTTGTCAGGTATTATAACAAACAGAGAGTTTTAGAAACAGCTGCCAAGCATGAATTGGAGCTCATGGAGCTAAACTCAGCTGAGGGGAAAGCTGCAAACCCCAAAAGTGAACTAGAGGATCTTGTGAGGGGGGGCAAGGAGGGTCCTTTTCATAGCAGCCGGCTAAAAGTCTCCCACAGTGACACCTTTATTCATCTCCTGTCAGAAGAGAAACACTATAGGACCAGGCTTCAAAGCTGCAAATAAACTGTGAGCTGTTGTCAGCACTAAGCTATAGATCGGGACAACCTGACAATCAACTACTGAAAAGACTCGCGGGATCTGTCAGAGTTGGGAGAGAGTGCTGCTTTGCTTTTCCAACATGAATATAAATTAACCCCATGATATCCCCATCAACTGTTGGTAAGATTTTGCTGTTATTACTCAAAATAAAATAGTAGAACTCCATTGAGATCAGACTGGTTATGATGAGCGTGTTCCAAGAAAAATCATCTGTAAGCATTTTAGAGATTTGGAAGTCCTTCCTGATGAGTAAATGTTTGATGATCTGAATGTCCAGCATTGCAACATCAGAACTCTGTACCTGTGACAATAAAGAGCAGCATCGCACACACTGTGTCTTCCAGGCTGTCTTCAATGCCTTTGCAGCTCAGAGAATTGCTCTTTAAAACATTAAAGAAGCCTCTCACTCAGATTCGGGTTTAAAGGTTTAAAGCAAACTGTTACAAGCAGTTTCAGCCTAGAGCATAGTATGAAAAGTATGAGCATGTAAAGTGTGCAGAATATTAGACAATGGTTTTGGGTTTGTAAAATGTAATTTGGGGTCAATTTTTTTGCGTAGGTATCTGTTTCTCTTTACAGAAAAAAAAGCATAATTTTCACTTGAACATTAAGCTGGTTTTGGAGCAGAGATGTAGAACAGATTAAATGTATTTAAAAGAGTAAATAAAAAAATGTAGCTTTTAATTGAAACACAATAATTTATATATGCAGGGATCTTTTAGCAAGGATTTATAATCAAGTAATTTTTAAAACTGTAAATTGACTCATAGTATTTTTCTTTCCCCGCTAAGACGAGAGAAGTTTATAGGGGAGTTAAATTAAGTACTTCTAAATAATAAATTTTAACTCTTTGAAAGTATTTTTCAATAAAAATAAATCAATCTCCGATTGATTTATGGTAAAAAATATCTATCGGAATGAACATATTACTAGTCTCTTAAAAAAAAAAAAAATGCATGTCCCACCCCTACAATAACTGCATGGTTTTGGAAATGTTAGTTTACAGAGTTATTAGGCACTAATAAGTATCTTACTCATTAATCTGCATATTAATCAATACCACTACTACCCTTACCAAAAGCAAGTGCCATCTATGTGAGCATTAATTTGACTCATGTAATGACTGCAACATATGGATGGGTCTGACCTCATCAGGGAAATCCATTGAAACTAGGAGTTACATGAGCTCAAAGGAGAGGGAAGAACGGGGACACAGATGTATTTACATGTGTTAAAAGTAGGCTCTCAAATGATTAAAGGGCTAGAATAGCTGTCCTTATTTGTTCCCTTTTGTGCTGAGCAGCCCCATGCCCAGGTGAAACACAGCAGCACAAGTCATAACCCATCGCTGGGCACTTTGTGCCCGAGACCCCCTCCTTGGGGTTCTTTTCCTGGAATGTGGGCAAGTGATGGGGCTGTGGCTTCTGTCACAGAGGAGCGGAGACTGGAGGGGCACAGAGCTGCAGGGTGGTGTCTGTGCTCTCTTGTGGCACATTGTTTGCCCTCAGTGCCTGGAAGAGGGGTGTGTGCCACCCAGTGGGAAGAGCTCTGTCCTGCTAGGAGCAGGGAGCAATGTTGGTGTGTAGAGGCTGTAGGTGTGTGGAGGTGGGTGGCTGTTCCTCAGGAATACTGTCTGCCTTGCAGATCTTCTGACATGGAAATCAACCCACAGATCCCCCAGGCTGAATCCCTTTCCCAGCACTAACCCTCTACCCCAACTTTCTGACCTCTCTGGATGCCTACTCTGTGTCCCCCTGCCCCAGTCCTGTGCCAGACCTAACAACTTCTTCCCGAACCCCATTATCATCTCCATCCTTAAACACCTGCATCAAGTAGGATAATTCAAAGCAACCTCTGAACCTTTCTGTGCCAGAATCCTTCCACCAGCTTTTGTCCCAAATTCTCTTCTGCCTAAGGACAACAGCCCACTCAAGTGATCTCCTCAGTCCAAGCATCCCATCATACCCACCATCCCCTCTGCATTCCAACTCCTGGCTCTCAGTTTCTAGACCTGCTTTCTCAATCCTTCTCATCTGTTGAGAGCTGTTGCTTGCTTTCCACCACTCTCAGCGCTGCTGCCACTGGCTGCCCAGCCAGGACCATATCTGGCTCTCACCAAAGGGACAGGATCCTACCCCTTGCACTGATGAAGACTTCCAGGACACAAATATGGGCTGCCACCTTTAAAAGTCAACTCGAGTGGGATGCTGAGGGTGGGAGAAGAGGAAAAATAACAGAGCTGTGCCAGTTCCATCCGTACACCTTATCTATCAGCAGGAATATTAAATGTTCCTGACTTCCCTCAAGACATGCAGAGGGTGGCTGAGGATAAATTAAGTTAGCAAAAGCACTTTCCTGAATGAGGAAAGCACTATATAAATGCTAAGTAATATGGTTAGCACTGCAAGTACTAAATCCTCACTGCTGTGCTTTGCAATTTATTTAACGTGACATTAAATAAAAAATAAGCCTCTTTTATCAGAAATAGTTTCATGGGCTAATTTCTCCAATGAGTTATGGCTTTGAGCATAGGGGTCTGCCTATGCTAGGTCAGTATGAAAGAGCTTTGGGATGACCTTGGTGCCATGCCTCAAGTGTGGTCTCAAGCCAGGCTCCATGTGATTTGCCATGCTAGGGACTGTATTTATTGGACTCATTGCTGTAAGTTATATGTTCTTAAAATGCTGTATCTGGGCAGGATGGATTCCTGCCTCTTTGTCTTGCCTGGGTGGTAGGAACTCTGTGAAAGCAATGGGCAATGTGGGCATTGATGGAGGGACAGGGCAGGCTGGCAGCCTGCAGCACTTGACAGGATTGGAAAGGAGCAGGAGGGTCTTTCACAGTCACAACCCCTGATGGAAGCAAGCAAGAGACTGTTGGAAGAGACACCTCTCACAGATCAAGAAACTACCATGAACCACTAGCTTTGAAATAAGGGCTGGATGGAAGGCTCTGACCCTTGAGGAATGAACTGAGCTAGAGGAGAGTTGTTTTCAGTTTTTTTAATACTCTACACAACTCAGCAGAGCTGATTTTCCTTTATTACTAGTTAATCTAAAAAGAGAAAAGATGAGGCATGGATTTGACATATGAGCCACCCAGTGGATAACAAACTGACTTTATGGTAGCACTGAAAGAATTGCAAACTATGGCTCAATGTCCAAGTGGAGACCAGGAATGAGTGGTAATTCCTTAGGGGTCAGCATTGAGACCGGTGCTGTTTAACACGTTTGTCAGCATCATGGACAGTGGGATTGAGTGCACCCTCAGCAAGTTCGTGGATGACATCAAGCTGTGTGGTGTGTTCAACACACTGGAGGGAAGGGATGCCATCCTCAGGCACCTTGACAGACTTGAGAAATGGGCCTATGCAAACCTCATGGAGTTCAAGGCCAAGTGCAAGGTCCTACACCTGGGTCAGGGAAATCCCAAGCACAAATACAGACTGGGCAGAGTATGGGTATTAGTCCTGAGAAGAAGGACTTCAGGATGCTGTCTGATGAAAAACTCAGCATGAGCTATAAATGTGCAAATGCAGCCCAGAAAGCCAATTGCATCCTGGGCTGTATCAAAAGAAGTGTGGCCAGCAGCTTGAGAGAGGTGATTCTTCCACTCTGCTGTCATGAGACCCCAGGTAGAATACTGTGTACAAATCTGGAGCCTCCAGCATATGAAAAACATGCTCAAACAAGTCCAGATGAGCATGATCAGAAGTTTGGAGCACTGCCCTTATGAGGACAGGCTAAGAGTGTTGGATTTTTTAGCCTGGAGAAAAGAAGGTGCTAGGAAGACCTTTTAGCAGCCTTCCAGTACTTAGAGGGCACCTACAGGAAGGCTGAATAGGAACTCATTATCAGGAACTGTAGTGACAGAATGAGAGGTAAAGGTTTCAGACTCAAAGGAGCTAGATTTAGATTAGATGAAAAGAAGAAATTCTATGACTTAATAGTCTGGAAGAGTTGCAAATGAGGGGAAGTGTTAGTGCAGTGACTTAACAGAGAGGACACCATCCAAAGGTTCTGTCTGAGTCAGGGTCCCCCACTCTTGGATGCAGGACTTCCTCTGAAGTCTTTTCACAGTGGAAACTGCACCATGCTTAGTGCAGGTCTCATTCCTGCACTTTGGGTGAGGTGGGCACAGATTGCACATGTCCAACCAGTGATTTCCCCACATCTGGCTCTTTCTGAGCACTTTATGGACACTGGCTGAGTCTATACAATGAAGTTAATGAATACAAGGTATTCCCAGTAAGCCTTTTTCCAGACCCACGGAAATAGCAGCAGTCACTGCACTGAAGCTTCTCCAATATCTGCAGCACATGAGAAGCTCTGTAACACAAATGTCTCTTGGGGGAGCCCTGCCCCTAATATTTAATACCCTCCACTAGGGAACCAGGACTGGAACAGCCTGAAAATGTCCAAGTGCAGAAAAAGGTTCACAAATATCCTGGATCTCTCATGATACTGCTGCTACACAGATACTACTCTTTGGACTCCCAGGCTGCAAAGGAAATGGGTCACCCTTGCCATAAGAAACTGGGTGGGGGTCTGGAAAGAAAGTACTCTTCTGTAGAAAACCCACTGAGCAGAATTATGGAGTGAAAAACAGAACTACTATAATTTTAGTTGACATCCCTTCTCATACTGAAGCTCCTCAGTTCACAAGCACAGTGAGCAGGCCAAACTGTCCTCTTGAGAAGTTATCCTGTAGGATATCTACCCCATGCAACCAGCCCTGGCTGCTTCTAGAGAACTTTGAATCTTTGAAACAGGCTGCATTGTACACAGGTAAAACTTGAAGGGACCAACTTCATCTGTAAACTTGGGATTAGTCCAGGTTTGACGTCAAATAACTACCAGCAGAATCTGATTCAACAGCCTTAATTTAATAGCCCCCTCAGGGGTAGATTGGTGGCAAGTGCTAAGACTGTAGGTAAAATGAAGCCTGTTTCTAGCTTCCTGGACACCATGAAGGGTAGAACTTAATAGAGTCAAAATTGCATTTAGAAGTGAGAGAGACGGTTGCAGTGGTTAATGACACACAGCATTAGACTCAGGAAAATGATAGGCATGTCAACTCATGCCATGCTCTGGCTGATGTCACAGCCACCTTGGCTTTGGAGACAGCTTAGGTTCAGGCAGAAACAGCCATCCACAGCTAGACTTTTATTGCTGGACTGCTGTATATCTATGATTTAAAGACACTTAAAAAAAATTTGAAATTGTGGGAAATACCAGAAAACCACTGTTGTACATGGTCACATATGCAGGAGAGCTGCCCCTAACTGAAGGCATGGCACCTGCCATACAGGCTTAATTAAAATGTCCTCCCTGGTCTGTGCATGGGGTGGGGGCAATATGAACATGTGGAGGCACAGTCAGCTACTATCAGACAGAGGGAGGGCTGAGGGCCATGCAGCTCAGCCCATCTAGCCCTGGCTGTACTAAGGGCACTCATCACTAAGGTGCTTTTTGCAGCTGACAGGGATGCTATTTCAGTAACCTTTTAAACATCTTTCTTTCTTCCTAATGTGCTATTTGAGTCTACCTAATAAAAATGCTTAAAAAGAGAAATTAAGACCTTGTTGTTTAGATATTCTCTTAATCTGTAGTGTTTTTTCAAATAACTACCCCAAATGTTCAGCTGAGACTGGATGAAAGAGTGACAAATGTGTGTTTGTTGAAACAGAGCCATAAAAATAAGGCTTAAGAGATATTAATGAACAATTAACCATATTGAAAGACACACACACAACCCTCTTCCAGACACATTTGCATTGCCAGATATGCTAAACCTAACAGAAAGGTGTTCCCTGTGAATTACACAGAAGTGCTTCCTCCCTCCTCCCTGTCAATACAACCATCAGATCTACAGTCACTGACAAACCTCACAATTTCTGACTCACACAGGTAGGACAGCTACCAGGCAGATGCACAGGAAAAGGCACTTGCCACCCAACCAGGTTTCTGAGGATCTGTCACACAGTCCATTTAAGTATTACTGCATTTTGCCTAGACTGTCCATGAATATCAACATTTTCTTCCACACCAGCTTTCAGAAGACACTTTCCCTTTGAGACAGATGGTCCTTAGTGATGTGAGGAATAAGTTCAGCACTGCTTGGTGTTAATCAAACTTCACCAAGAGTTACAGCAACATAGCACTAGTATGAAACTCAGCTCAGGGCAATCTGTATTATATTTACTTGCTTCAGCTGTAGATATCCCTCTAAAACCAAAATTGGTTTATCTTCCTACAGTGAACCATATTAGGCTTGAATTCAGTGGCAGCTTTGCCTTCCTTAGGAATTTTGGGGGGAATGATGCAAGCACATGAGCCAGAGTAGTGCACAAGGCAGGAAAATGAAGATGATAGAAGGGTCTGAGAGCTCCAGGAGAAGCTGTGCCATTTAATTTTTTTTTTTTCTTTTTTTTCTTGTTACTTTCATACGTAGATGAGAAAGCTGCCAGTGTCTTAAAGTTGCTTTTTGTTTTCCTGTGTAAGAGGAGCCTTGAATATCTTTTTAACATGCTGAGAGTCAAGTACTGGTAAATCATCCTGGTCAGTTAAATATATTAAATAGAAGCAGAAAGGAATGGAAAATTTAAAAAGGAATCTAAGTAGAGGAATCTTTAAAAATAAAATCTCCATGTGGTAAAGAATACTGAAGGTGATGCTGTCTATGCCTACAAAGATACTATTATTTTCAGTGCATCACTCTGATTTTGGTGAAAATGAGGCATCCAAAGACTGACGCTAGCGCTTTGTTTTTTTAAGTGTGAAGTGTTGTGATACTATATTCTATAAGGAAGTAACTTGTACACAGCAGCAGTTAGATGTCTTAAAAATTTAAAATTATCTGTATTACTTAGATTCGGTGTTAAGCTCACAAATTCTGTGTCAGAGCTCACAAAGTGGTGGAAACACAGACAAGCAGTCACTGGACAAAGGCAGCAAATTGCTCAGCACTACAAAGGGAAGTTTTAGAAAACCTTCTGGCAACCTCAGCCTGCTTTGCTGTGCAGGAGACAAATTACAACTTCAACTGCTATGACAGCATTAGCGAAATTCTTTATCACTGCGATGCACTCTGCTGATCCCAAACAATGCTTCCACTACATTACAGTTATCAGCTTTACAAAGTCAGTTTTTTCTAGGCTCACTAGCATAGTAAGATATGACAATTTTACACAATACCCAGAATATGAAGTAGCTGTAGCTAGCTGTTGCTCAGTGTCGATTTTTTTTTTTTTTTTTGGTATTATTTTTACAGCAAAAATGATACACCATGAATATACAGAATCACAGAATGTTTGGGGTTGGAAGAGACCTTGAAAGTCCATCTAGTCCAATCCCCCTGATAGAGCAGGATCACCTAGATCAGGTCACACAGGAATGCATCCAGGTGGGGTTTGAATGTCTCCAGAGAAAGAGACTATACAACATCCCCAGGCAGCCTGTTCCAGGCTCTGTCACCCTCACCATGAAAGTTTCTCCTTGCATTTACATGGAACCTCCTATGTTCCATCTTGCACCTGTTGACCCTTGTCCTATCACTGGATATTACTGAGAAAAGCATTCTTTGCCATAGTCACATAAATGATATATTCATTATTATTATAAATTGATTTTAACTTCTGATATCCCTGAAGTCTCAGCTTGTCTGTTATCAGCCAGTGAAAAAATAACCCTTTATCTTAGTCTCTACAAGATTAACCACCATGAAATACTGCAATTTTATTTCTTCCCTTGTTCCATCAAGATTACTCCATAATTGGACAGCTCTTGTCACTGGCATATTTTTCTTTTCATTCAGCCTCATTTTTCATACCTTAATTTCAGTCTATTGCACTTCATTATTTTGTTTCAGAAAATGGAAATGATTCATCTCTCTTGCTGCTCACACCCTTGATACATTTGCAGGTGATGAGTGCCTTCCCACTAATCACAGCTATTTGCACTGTGTCATTTCACTGGGGCAGGTTTAGAACATGCTTAGGAGAGGAAACATACTGGCTCAGGACTTCATTTGGACATGTTAGCCAATCATGCCCAAGAAATCTTCTACACACCAGAAGAAAACTCTCTCTTATGTGTGGAATGATGAAAAGATGCAAGGTCTGTGTGCAGCAGCCCTGTCTGATTTAGCTGAACATTTTAGCACGGTTAAATTTCCCTCTCTTTGAAAGGACTGAAACACTCTGAAACGTTTTGCTGGAGAGAGACTGCTTTAAATGTGTGCTTACGTGCTTCTCTGATCAGAATGTGCTCATGTTAAACCTTACATGGCAAAAAATGGATGTTTCTGAACTGCATCCAAGCAGGCACCAGCAATTTTCTGCTCACAGCCACCAATCAGACATCAGCAACAATGGGACCTTGATTGGTCCCTACAGGGGCTGCTGCTATATAAATGAGAATGATTTTCTGTTCATGAATAACAGATAAAATGTTGTCCTATAGCTTGAGAAGTGAAATATCTAGAAGACAGCCTGACTTTTGCATCCCCCTGACCTACTCACTTTGTAGGAACATTACTAAATACAAATGTGTTCTGGTACAATATAAAAAAACAAAAAACAATACCCAAACCAAACAAAACCAAAACCAAACCAAACCAAAAACCAACAAAACAAAACAATGGAAAAACCTAATTCCTTCACTATTTAGCAGGCAAAACTCAAGCAGAGAGAAGCTAAACCTGCAAGTCTTTTGCTGGGCTTTTTCTTGGGAATGGCCACTGGCCAGCTGGACACCTCTTGCTTGCTTACAAAGGAACAAATCACACCCTTGTCTGCCAGCAGGTCCTTCTATTTCTACTGGTTGTCACAGTAATAAATCAATTGTTGCTGCAAAACATAGCTCCTATCCAACTCGTGGGGAATCTGTAAACTCTCTGCAGCACAAATGTCAACCTAGTGCTGGCTGAGCTTTCAGGCTGAAGTGGTTATTGTTTGCCAGTTAGTTATTTGCATTGGAACAGTGAATTCCATTTGCAAAAGCCTTTACCATTTGGACCCATTTGCCTTAGGAGCAAATTAATTGCTGCTGTACGACATCATCCCTGCTGTGACTCACATAGGGCACATTCGTACTGCCTTGGCTGGAGGAGTGAATATCAGTTGCCAGCTGGACTTCATCCTTGCACACTGGAGCCATTATGATCTGCCTCATGTTGGGCTCTTACTGTGAAGACTGTTCACACGAGACCTCAGCAACTCAAAGATGCATTAAAGTGAGCTGCTACCATATCTGATGTGACTTGTCTGCACAAAGTGATGGCAGAATGTTTCTGAGTTGGAAAAAAAGAGTAAAGAGAGTATAAAGGTCCTCAAGTCACCAGCTAGGAGCTGGCTGTGGGAACTGTATGCAGGCTGCTGGAGCAGTTCTTGTCTCAGCCACCCAAGGGTGGTCAGGTGAGGCACCCAGGTCTCTCTTCTTCCCTTTACTCATCTGGCTGACCTCTAAGCATGGGTTTGCAGTGAGCAGGTGGATGGCAAAGGGTTGTGTGTGACATTTCCCCAGAAGAGGTCTGTCTCCTTCCTACAACAAACCACCACTTCCCAAATACCACGAGGCTCCAACTACAAGAGATACTGTAAGAGGTGAGTAGACCTAGGAGACAACAACATTCTTCCCTCAGATAAACCCAAGGGATTTCAAAGGTTTTTTTAAAGGGAATACTTCTTGAATTGTAACATTGTAGATAGCTTCAGTGTAATAATGCTCATGTCCTCAGCACAGACTTGCAAGTGTCACTGCATGTAACAGTAACATTTGGCTATGCTGGCTAAGCCTGTCATATAACATGTGACACCCTGAAAAGCTCATGGCTCTCAATTTTCAGGATTAATAATAAGGTCTTCAACATGACTAAAGAAGTTGCAGCTGTTTGTAAGTAAACTGTCTGAAAGTTGCTGTAAAAGTAAATTTGCTGAAATCCCCACATAGGTTAGAGCAACTCAGTAGGTCACAAACAACTCTGTCATATCCACCGAGGGAAATAAAGCAAGCTAACAGGATTCCTCTACATTTCTTACCGTTCCAGGGTAAGTGAGATTATAGTGATGAGAAAGAGGTGAGCAAGAGTAAACGAATTAGTTTGCTGATATGCTCCCTTCTGACATTTCCAGGCTTAGCTTGTTTATCCAAATTGGTATGTTTTGTAGACTAAAAGATTGGATTTTGAGCATCAAGGCAGAGTCCAACACTGCTGATTCTTTGGCAGTTTGTGATTAGAAGTGGAGTGCAACAAACTCCCATTTTTCAACCTTATTCATGATTAAATGAATCCAAGACACATGATGCTCTGTAATTATGGCAGCTGCAACAAAACTTGAAGGATCTGTGTGTCTAACCTGTGATGAGAAGAGGCAACTTAGAGCTGTGGTGGAAAGGAAAGGATCTTGGCAGAAGGCTGCAGGACTGGGAACATGCCTTACAGCAAAGTTTTACACACAGACCCCCACCTGCAGCCCCGTGATTCAGCTTCTCTTCTGCTCAGACAATGTATGAGGGATTTCCACATACCCTGCTATGGGTGTGCAAGAAAGTGTTTTGCACAAGAAAATGGGTTGATTCCTACTGAATAGCCAAATAGGGATTGTGATGGATATTTGAGATGAGGGTTTCTGTGTACAGCTTCATTTTTAAACAAAGACTAAAATTAAACCAGCTCTTTTCATCCTTCACTTGATACTACTGCTGTATCTCCTGTTCAGACAATAGCACTGCTATGGTTTAACGGAGACCATAGTTACTTCAGTGAACGATCATCAGCATTCAGTTGCCAGCTCATCTGCTTTGTTCTGATCCAGCTAACAAAAGACACACACCATCCCAGTAGGCCTCATCCTCTGGTGTAAGAGGGATATTCCAAATCTTTAGCACTTCATTAAGCATCCCTTAACATAGCTCAAAGATAAATGAAAAGCAACTCAAACATTTTTGGCTTTTTAAAACACTTTAAAGGTTTTCACTGTTGTATTTTGCTTATCAGTGTCTATCGTTGAGCTGGAAAGAAATGCCACTGTTGCTGTCAGAGACTGCAACACAAATGCAAACACAAGTCAAAGTGAGTTATTTTCTGGTGAAAACTCTTAAAGGCAGAGTAAGAAAAAAGTGTGTGGTAACTTGGTCTCATTTAACCTTCATCCATTTGAGCACATCCGAATGCAAGGTTTGCATGCAGGCTATTTGTGCTTACAGAATGAGAGATGGGATATGTGATGGTGAAAGACACTTAGCTGAGATGAGTTACTGGGCAGGACAATTGAAGCAGGGCAATTCGCACACAATGTAGTAAGTGATGGTTGCTGAAATGATACTTATTAAGTAGTAGGGTGGACAGGAGGTGTAGCACTATGTGTGGTTTTACAGACTCAACAACTGCCATGATAAGGGCTGCAGCAATGAATTTATGTCAGAAAAATTGGCCTTAAATAAACAAAAAACCCCAAACAACAACAACAACAACAAAAACCAGTTTGTTTGTTTGGTATTTTTTTAGATTGCCCAAGAAACAGTTTAGAGATGGCTTGATCAAACACCAACATTTTGTCAGAGCAGCAACTTTCAGGTGCCTAATGCACTGGTATCTATTGCCAGCTGAGACCACAGTATCATTTAGGTTGGAAGAGACCTTTTAAAATCACCTAGTTCAATCCCTTCTACCCAGGAAGGGTCAGTTGGAGCAAAATGTCCAGGACCATGTCCAGGCAGGATAAGGTGTCTGAGATATCTGTGAGGGATGGTAAATATACCCTAGGGAACATGTGAACCTTTCTGAAGTGCTTGCAAGAGGCACTCTCTTTGAGCATGCTAGGCTCCATAGCTGATTAGATCTCCGCTGACTCTAGAGGGAACTGAGATATATAGACATATAGGTATCAGTACTTGGGTGACCTAACCCTGACCTGAACCTTTATGTCTCAGCTCTCTTATCTCCTACAAGGACAGGCTGAGGGAGGTGGGGTTGTTCAGCCTGAAGAAGAGAAGGCTCTGGGGAGACCTTATAGTGGCCTTCTAGTATCTGAAGGGGGCCTACAAAAAAGCTGGAGAGGGACTGTTTACAAGGGCATGTAGCAATAGGATGAGGGGCAATGGTTTTAAAATAGAGAAGGGTAGATTTAGAGTGGACATTAGGAAGAAGTTCTTTACTGTGAGGGTGGTAGAACACTGGAACAGGTTGCCCAGGGAGTTGGTGGAGGCCCCACCTTGAAGACATTCAAGGTCAGGCTTGATGAGGCTCTGAGCAACCTGATCTCATTTAGGATGTCCCTGCTCTCTGCAGGGGGGTTGGACTAGAAGTCCTTTGGAGGTCCCTTTCAACCCAGAGCATTTTATGATTCTGCCTGTCTTCTTCCTGACTTTGTAAGTTACGTGGTGAGATACAGAGGACTTTGCTGAGGGCACAGATGGCAAATGGTCTTTTACAAAAAAACACACACATGAATAGTATTCTTTTAAAAAAGAGTCATAGAATGAGTTTCTTTCTTGCTACTTGCTTAAAAAATCCCAAACTATCACATCTAAATGAAGGTGTTTTGAACAGACAGTCCCACAGTCTGTGACACAGGTATGATATCATGACCTTTCAGGCTTCCCCATTAGATCAGGGGGTGTCTGGATCTGGCTGCTGCAGCCAGACCTGTAAATCCTGCCTCCAAATCATCTGGTTAATATACCCAAAATCTGTCTCTGATCTCAGATGAAAAGAGGACTTGTGCCCGTTGTGTCAGTTGGAAATGAGATAAAAATCAGAAATGGGCTATGTGTTCTGGCATTGGAACAGAAACAACCACAGGAGCAGAATGGTGTCCATTCTCCAAAATGCAAGTAACAGGCAGCTCCTCCAGCCTCAACAGCAGCCCATAATACTGACAAAGTAATCATTCCTCAGCATAGCTCCCCTCTTTGCCCTGCCACCCTAAAAAACCTGAAGCTTCAGATCCTCAGTCCCTCATGTGAAAGGAGACAGCATTATAAACTGTGCTGTCTTCTCCTATTTTGGAAGTGTAAATTCAAGGCTCTTTCTACAATGACTGGGAACAGCATGCTTAGTGCTTTCCAGCTGATGATCCAGACTAGATCAAGCCTTTCAGAAATTGTTAACAGTTTTTTCTTACAGTCTGCAAGGAGATCTAGCTTCCAGGTATTCATATTGACTCTTGAATGATAAAGTATGAATGGTATTTTCATAAACTAACTCGGCACCAAATTTTACTGTTACAATACTTAAAGGTTGCTTCTAACTCTGCAAAGCCCTTTTCTTGTTAAAATTTTAACAAAAGTGTTGCCTTGCCTAGATTTCTCTGAAAAGCTTCTCATGCATATTCAAATTGAACAAACAAAACTCTGCATAATAATTCTGATGTTATTGTTCTATGATTTCAATAGGAGTGAAGATCACTTGGTATAGCTGATGACTAAGTCCATTATTCTTACTACAGACAAAATAAATAAATCATGTGATTTCAGCAAACCATCTGAATAAAAATAAAAGAGTAACCACCCACACAGCTCAAATAACAACCTATCAAGATGCATTCCCATATTTATTATAGAAATAAATCTGTGATTTAAATTCAGTGGCAAAATATTTGCAAACACTTATTCCATTATTGCATGCACATCTTTTATCATAAGATGAATTAGATGAAGCTGAAGTAATGGTGTAGTTCCATGATGTTTAGCGCCACACATATGCTTAGCATCATGTTCTCTAGTCCTCACTGTGCCCCTGCATAGAAACAGTGTGACTTCATCTCCCGTGTATTACAGATGGAGTGACAGACACAGATTTTACTACTGTCAAAACAGCATTAACACTTGGTAGTAGCTGGGTACTAAAATGCCATGAACTTATCCCTCCATCAGACTGCCTGGTATGGTGTTATATTGCAGAAAAGATACAGTCATTGACGTGTTGCTAGGAAGAACAGAAAGATCAAAGCTGCAGTGCAGCGACTGAAGAATAAAATTAATCTGATTCATCAACCTGAAAAATTCCATCTAAAACAAACTATCTTGAAGAGACAGAACAGTTGCACCTGTTCAGCTAATGACAATGAGAAAAGTTAATGTGCATGAGAGCAATTGCCACTTGGCCAGGCTCAATGGGAACATGAAAGGACACATTGCTAGTTAGTATGAAAGCAAAGGAACAGAATAGGTGAGAGTAGCTCTGGGTTTAGAAAGGTAATAGGGAGTGGAAGAATTAAAAGTAGTACAGAGAGAGACACTACAGAAGAGAGTGGCAAAAGGGAAGGGAATGAGGGACGTTTTCCATTTTTATACCTTTCTGTCTTAACACAAAGCTCCATTTTCCAATTTCCTTTGAGTGACTTGAATTCAATATGATGAAAGTCCCTTTTGTACTTCTAACATCACGAGTCATTTGCTAAAGATAAATTCAGTTGGAACAGTGATGGTGCATACACACGTGTGTGTGAGAATTACATGTATGAATATAGTCAGAGTTGTCTAATTAATAACAAATATTTTTAGATACTTTCAGAAAAGTTTGCTACAGCTATAACAGAATAATCTTTACATAAATAGATTTAATATTGGGTATATGCATAAACTAACACATATTCACATGTTTCTCCTTTGTGCTTATGTACAAAATATTTTTTATATTAATAGTTACTTTCTGTATGTTTCTGAAAAGATCCATCTGCACAGTGCTACACATTTACAATCCAGAGGTTGACAAATTGGAAGCTATGAAGTCAACTCAGCAACAAACTTCAATCTATTCACATTTCCTTCAAAAATAACTCGTCATTACTTCACTTTTTCCACAACCAGCACAGAACTCACTCAATTGTAAAACATCCAGCACACAAAAATATATTGAATGTTTCTGAAAATGAATGGCTATTTGTCATATTCCTTTAATTTCTATTTGGTAATCCTTTCTAGTAAGTCCTACAGGAAATGTCTCAAACTGAATACATTAATATTTTAAAATGAAATAAAATCATTGTGTTAGTCTCATAAATATACTGTTTTTCCATTGATTGATTCTGATGGGTAGCTGCAGGAAAACCAAGGAAACAGTAGGAAGGTTGTGGCTTATGAATCAAGAGAGTATTTTTGTACAGGACATAATAAAAAAGTTCACTTCCATTCTATCATAGTTACTAACACTTGGTTTAATTTCTACCAAGTAATCCCAAGTCAGGGATAGCATTATAAATCACTACAGTGAATATCTTCCCTTTAAAACCTCTGTGAGATAACAACTGACGTCTGGCCTCTGATCTTACAGTTAAGCAACAGAGAAAAGCAACAATATTTTGTTTTTAAAGATCTGTGCAATAAATGTAGAGGAATCTCTGCTCATTTATATAGCCATTACATGATATAAAAAAAGCTATCAATTCTTTATATAAGTTCTTTGAAATGCATGGATGAAATGCTAATTAAGAGTTACATATAAGCATTATTGCTTTCCCTCGAAGTGAAACTTCTCCATCTTTAATATAGAGACAATGTGCCTGCATTTTCACAAAGGAGCACTGAAAGTGCCTTGATGTCTGACTGTCCTGGTGGTGAAAGGGTTTTCCCCTCCCTTCCCTGACATGGACATGCATGTGCTGGTGACTGCTCCTAGTGTCTTGCCCTTGCACAAACAAAGGAGGTGGCAGGTGGCTGTTTGGCTGCATAAGTTACCATTAAAGCCTTTTACTTCATCTCCCTAAGCAATGGCACATGCCCAGCAGACTCATCCAAATCCAGTCTGCTGACTGGAACCAGAAAAGCACTGCTTTTTAAAAGGTGAGCTCTTTCAGCTCTTATTCCAGCTGCACTGACACAAATTGTCTTTAAAGACGGACTTCAGGGATGTCCCAGCTTTCCTGATGCATAGTCAATTTTGGGCAATTCCAGCAAAGCTAAACCTTGAGTTAAACTAAAAACCTTAGGGGAGGAGATAAGGGGGAAAAAAATCATTAAAAGCTGCCCTGATAATTCAAGTCTTGCAGTCTTCCATGAAAAACAAACAAACAAACTTTCATGAATGAAATTTCCTCACTTTAGACACAGACAGAAATTAAAAGGTAGCTTTCCCTGCAAGGAGAGAGCCCTGGGTGTGATACAGGATCACCCTCATCAGCATGGGATAATGGAGCTCCTCTACTTCCAACTGTCAAGGGAAGGCCCTGGAGAGAGGGATGCATGTGAGAAACCTTTCTTGCCTCTAAAAAAGCAAAAATATTTCTTTATGTCTTCAGAGCAGTTTACTTTTTTTTTTTTTTTTTCTGATTTTTTAGTCCTACTTGATATAGTATTTGTAACACTACAATGAAAGGTGATGTAGTGATGATGTAGTTCAGTGCTTGAATAAGAGAGGAATATTTTGCCTAATACCAGCTCAGGTATTCACCTCATACATCCATTGCCCATGTTGCCCACAGTGGTGAATCTCCTTCACCCCATTTTGAATGTGAACCATCAAAAGGCACTGGCTGGACTCCACGAAGCTCCTCCCAGCCCATTTCCCCAGCTGATCAAGGTCTCTATGAATATCAGTCTTGTCCTCCAGTGTAGTGACTGTTCCTCTCAGTTTGGTATCATTGTAATTCCTCCTTCAATGGTGAGGGTAAAGTAGACCTCAGAGATGACTTTTCAAATGCCTTGTAGAAATAAAGACAGAGAAGGCAATATTCTTTTCATGCATCTTGCCACTCTGAGGGCCTTAGAAGGAGACATCTTTTGCAGATGAGCCTGGAAGTAGCTTTAAATATTCTTTGTGCTTTAAATATTCCTATGCTTGTGTCCTGCTGCTGTCAGAACAGGATACTGAGATGTTCAGCCTCCCACTAAGGGCCTTTATTGACTTTTTAGAAACAGGAAGCAATTTCAAAGCCTTTTTACATGGATCTATTGACTTTCATATCACTCCTTTAAAGGATTATTGGATCTTCAGATAGTTACTAATGATGTTATGATTAAAGAATTCATTAATCTTGAAAAATGTCTGCCATCCATGAAGTTTGGCAAGGAAACTGAAAATAAGACATTATAGGAAAATCAAGTATAATGTTCTTAATGAGATTTCAAGAAGATAGTTGTTGTTATGAGCAATACTTCTTAGGGAGTGATAATAGATTTTGCTTTCTTAACAGTGTTGAGAGGTTAGCTCAATGAATAGCAAGGGAAAGGAATGGTATAAAAATGTACAAGAGACAATGCAGAGACCTTGTTTCTGCAATTATTTCTGCAGAAGTCTGGTCCTGATATATTAAGACACTGACAAACTTGGGGAAAACCAGTGGAGTCCACCAGGATGGTAGAACACTTATCTTGCAAGCAGAGACGGAGGGATCTGGGCTTGTGTCAAGGTCAGGGTAGTTATAGATTTATAGGTCTGCTAAATCTATAACAGACTCTCTCTCTGTTAACCCCTTTCCCTCCCCAGCTTGTTCAGGACGGATGAAAGACAGCTTCAGGAGGGCCTTACAGCAGCCTGACCCTGCCTACCTGGAGGGTTATCAAGGAGCTGAGCTGGGCTCTTCACAACAGTGCACAGGAGGAGAATTAGAGCCGGGAGTCATAAATTAAAAGAATAGATTCCAGCTGGATATAAGGAAGGAAATACCACTGTGGACAACCAGGCACTGGATCAGGCTGCCCAGAGAGCTTGTGCAGTCTCCATCCTTGGGGGGAGGGTTCAAGATGCAACTGGATAAAGCCCTGAGCAGCTTGGTCTGATCTCATAGATGGCCCTGCTTGGATCAGGAGTTTGTACTGGGGGTACATAAGGTCCATCCTAAAGTGGTCAGTTCTGTGATTCTACTTCTCTTTGCATAGCAGTTTACCAGGACTTCTAAAGGAAATCATGACTCTAAAGATGAGTATGTTTTATCTTCACTGTTTTTTCTGTCCTTACAATGAAACAAGTTAACTTGCCAGTCCATATACATGCATCCAGATAAGAACCTGGAGACAACCATAAATGCATCAAGAAAAAAAGCAAGGCATGCTACTGACTGTACAAGACTAAATACTCTAATCGCCTGTCCCCTAGTAGAAAGATAGGTCTTTACATTAAGATGTGCAACACCCTGGAAAAAGAGTATTGACTACAAACAACAATAACTAACAATTCCTGCAAGTGGAATGAAAATACCACACAAACCTGTCTGATCTTTGCTGTCGCTCTCCGATTCATATTATCTATTCCGAAGATCACATTACTTCTTCACTGTGAGTGCCTCTATTCACACAGGCACTCCTCCAGAATTATGTTGAGAACATATTGCAGAAGTGCTGCATTTCAGAGCTAAAAAACTTGTGCTAAACCAGACAGACATTTCAAAGAAGAGAATGCATGCATGAAGTTTAAACTACTCCATACACGGTGGAAAAATCTATGTTCTCTGCAGGAATATATCCCTAGTCTTTTTGCAACCATATCTACAGGGTGAAAGGCTTCAGGCCATCATAAAAGATGGTGCTTCCTCTGCCTACAGCAAGAACATATTGCTGTCTGTAAGTAATTCGGTTGTTAAGAAAAAAAGGCTTATTTATTTTAGCACAAATATGGTTATGAAAGCTATTAAAATAGCACAGTAATGAGCTTGAGCTGGCTATGTATATTACATTTTCATGTTCATTATGAAAACCAATGTCAGCTTAAATATATGCATGCATTTAAAATGTAGAGATCTTTTTGCAAATGAAAAATATATTCAAAATAAGTCTAAGATAAAATATTCTGTTATAAATCCAAAGAAGAAAGTTTTATCTGAACTACTGACTCAGGTTGATGAGAAAAAGAACCATAGAATTAAGTAGAATCTTGTCAGTAAGAGATTTGACCTGTTTTTGTCTCAGAATTGGAATGCCACATACTCAAATTTTATGCTGATATGGATGTACAATATATTTCCAGAGGTAGTGTGGCTTGTAAAAATAGAGGAATAGCTGTCCATAGAGTGAGGTAGGATTAGGTGCATAAATGCTGAAGGACTTTGTTTTATCAAATTGGTTTATACTGATTTTGAGAAGTTCTTAAAAAATATAAGTGTATTTGAGATCCTCTAGTTGCTTTCTTTCTCATTCTCATAGTTTGTGGGCAAGTAAAAAAAAGAAATTCTTTCCTGAAAGCAAAAACAAAATTAATTTATACAGGCTATTATGTTCAAACTACCAGAGCAAAAACTAAAACCTAAATGGAAAAAGAATAGCAGAGTTTCCATTTTCTCATGACTGATCAATTTGATATGTATGACTTGCATCTTCTTTGCATAGATCTGTCATTTTCTTAAATGTCATTAAATCTCAGTGTCAAAATATCTATTAAGAAAGTGGCTGTTGTTAAGAAAGAGATCATAAAAATCAGGTAGATTAATGAACTCTATGGGAAGCCTCACTCCAGAAATAATGAAGCTCATAAACTGAGCTTTGCCATTTACATCCACATCCTAAATCAACTGAGCACTTTAGTACACACAGTTCTGACCAAGAGCAATCTACCAGTCATGGAAAGCATCAGTCAGAATTTAATAAATTTTTGTATATGCTCAATCTGTGATTTTAGGTCATATATAAATAGAACAAGAAAGTTTCAAATTATGTTTCTTTTATTCTTCCTTCAGAAACATTGAAAATTTAGAGAAGAGGACACTGGATTTTTGGCTTCTTCTAAGTTTATAGAAATCCCTAATAAGGATCACACAGCCCATTTTTCCAATGGATCATGTTCAGATAACAAGTGGGGATGGGATTTTGTGTGTGGTAGGAACACGTACTAAACAGTAGAACTGCAGCTATAGGTCATAAATTACCTCATGGATCTATAGTCTTTCCAGAGCCTGCCAAAAGCAATTGCTTCTGGACCGCTAAAGATTCCAAACCCACCTACTCAATGCCTAAAACTGGCAGTTGAGCATCTGTACCAACATGATGGCAGTGTGTAAGTAGTATAATTTGTGTCAATAAGCATCCACTATTATCTCTGGCCATTGGTTTCTGCTACCATGTTAGAACATGATTTTAATTTCAGTTATTGGATTCTGGAAAATGATTAAAGAGATAAGAAGCTGGTGTTTGGAAAAAAAAAAAGAGCAAGCAAAATTCTTTAGCTACTCACAACATTCACAGTTATTCTCAAACAACTTTGTTACATACAAATATGATAAATGCACTTGGCTTTTTGATTTGTATATGAATATACGTATATTCAGTACTGATTTTCATTTGCTCTATAACTGTTATCTATTGTTCAGATGAGAGACCATTTTGAATGTAATGAATTCTAAAAATTATCAGATTCAGGCAAAACAGAAGCATTTTTGGAATGCAATTCGCAGCAAAATCACAACATTAAGGTAGCTGGGGTTAGCAAATTGTTCAAACATCAAGCTTTTAAATGACCAATGGAATGTTAAAATAGAAGACAACAAAACTGATTTTTTTTCTCTTTCATTCTGCTAAATTCTATGAGATAAATCAGCAGCCCATTTTAAACCTACATCTAATGAGAATTAGTGAAATAACTGAAGTGTATTCACAAACTGAAGAAAAACTTCTATCATTGCATCGTTTAGCACAATTTTCTTAGATAGTCCCAAATAGTCTAGGTT
Source organism: Megaceryle torquata (assembly GCA_024611175.1). Taxonomy (NCBI): domain Eukaryota; kingdom Metazoa; phylum Chordata; class Aves; order Coraciiformes; family Cerylidae; genus Megaceryle; species Megaceryle torquata. The sequence continues at coordinate 35,643 of JANIJG010024502.1, forward strand.
TTTTCCACACAAATAATCTTTCAGGAGCATCATCTCATTTGCTTCCAAGTGAAATGTTGATCAAGACTGGATGCTGAACTATCTGATGCATTAATTTGTAAAACTTATTATTTTAGGGTTTTGTGATGTAAGAGATGCCTTTTACTTCCATTCCAGTAACTTCACTAGAAACTATTAAATTATGAACTGCTGAAGTGGCTGAATTTTTGAGAACCTTAAGCAACCCACACAGGCCAGTGGAATATTTTCATTCTCTTCAGCTGCCTTCAGATAAAACCCTTAAACCAACACCTAAGCTCCTGAGATCATTCCTATCTCCTCTGGTATGATTCTCAGCTCCAGAAGACAGTATCAGCAGTAGGTCAGGTCATTTCTCGCTTGGGAACTAATACCACAGGTTATTCCCTGCTTACTAGATGCATCACCTGTCTCGCTACACAGTTTGTGTGGGCTGAACGCAGTCACAGGGAGAACTCATGCCAGTGGTGATTTGAAACAATTTTGCTAAGCCTCAGTTCACCAATTTGCTAAATGAGAAATAGTGGCATCTATCCTGTAAGTAAACAGAAATGTTTAATGATACATTTAAACAGGCTTTAAATTCCAATCTGGATGAATAGGTGAAATTACAAAAGAGAGAATGAAATAAAATTCTGCCAAATTTCTGTTTCCATCACTTAAAATGCTTTAATGCTGAGATAGGTTTCCCCAAGCTTGCAGAAAATAGGCAACTCAGTAAAGAAGACAGTAGGAACAAGGCTCTTATGAGAAAAGCTCATCTGTTTCTAATATCAAATCAAATTTGAGAGGCATTATGTGTGCTAACCCAGGATTTGCTGCTTAACAACACTCATGGGTCTACCTGTCTTTTAACTGAACTCAACAGTACAAAGGGTTGTTTACTCTTTAAATATCCACCTCTAAGTTTACCTTTGAAATTTATTTTCAATCCATATAATTATATTTAAAAATCAATACTGATTTCCCCAGTGCCATACAAAAAAAGAGAGGAAATTTCTGCAACATTTCCAAACAGAGCAAATTTATAGTTTAGTGGAGCGTTAATAACCCATTTCCCACTTTATCTCCCTGTGGTTTCTTTATTCCTGGACTGTCTCAAGAATTCCACCATTTCCCAACAAGATTGTATTTCTAACCTCTTTCTACAAACTGAATGAAACATTTTTCCACAGAACAGAAGCAAAATGTTTGCAGTAAGATAAGATCAGTTTTCCACAGAAAGCTTCCACTCAAACGTGAAATAGCTAGGGATGATTTATAAACCACTGCAAAAGTTATAAAAATTTTATTCTGCTTAGACAACTAACAGTTTCATTCTTATCTGCATTCAAGTTTAACTCTGCCCATATTAAAATGGCCATTTTTGCTATTCTCTTGTTTGATGAATGGAGATAATCTGTCACAATTTTCACACCAGATTGCAGCAATACCCATCTCAAAGGCCATGCCCATCCTGCAGCTGTTCAGGTGGGTGCTGGCAGAAGAATCCTCAGTCCCCTGCCCATGATGTTCTCCAAGCAGCCACTGATTTGGGTGGACGATGGGGAACAGAGGTGGTTGCCAGGCTACTGTACCTCCATGCTGCAGTGTGGTCACCATGGTTGGCATATGTAAATTCAGTCAGCCCCTCTGTGATGTAAATAACCATGTAAACAAGAAAGACTTAGCAGCCAGCCTGTGGTAGATTCTAGAATGCAATTGTGATACCACCAGCAAGCCCACACTAGCTTGACATTATTCCAAAGGCCAGAGCTATTTAAATATGAACATGTGATCACTTTGCTCCTGTCCAAATGGTAACCCATCAGTGGAACAATTGTGCCTGCTAATAGTCTGGCAGATGAGGCCGATCTTCTTCCCTGGTGTAGGACAGCTGACCACGTGCGAGCTGCTGGCAGGAGGCAGCTTGGCTGCACATCAAGCAGGTGCAAGATGTGAAGGGGATGGAAAAACAAGTGATGCTGCCTACAAAAATAACTGAGGACTTTAATACATCTAGTGCAGGCTCAGAGGTGAACTGTGCATGGCACAGCAATGATTTTAAGGTAGTGGTAGCAGGTTTAGCAGCATGTGCTTCACAGGCATGCACTTAGCAACAGGACAGGGTAGCTCTGGGAACAAAGGAACCAGAAAAAACAACCCAGAGAAACAGTCCATTCTACAACCTCAGTTTGCAAGGACAGATGCTGTAAAACAGAAATAACATTAGGGCTCTGTGTTCATTTCCTTCAGATTACAGTGAAACATAAAGATAAGGCTTAGTTTCATGGGAACTGTGTCTGGCTGGACCTGGACCAACTGCCTGATGTGCTTACTTAAGAGTAATGTGGTCTAGATTCATTTCTCAGAGACTTGTTTCCCGTTACTGTTTTACATGCATACCAGAGGAGTGCTGACCAGTTTGCACAAGGGTGCAGACTTACCAAGAAAGGATTCAGAGACTGACAAAAGAAAAGTGCAAGAAATATAACAAAAGCAATTCTTTGCCACTGTTGTCCCCAAATGCAAAACCAATGCTGGTTGAATGACATGTGACAAATGTGCAAAATGCACAAGGTCACTTGTAAAGGAGTTAATTCTGCACCTTCTTGCATGAGGAAGTAGAAATTTCTCCCTGCCTTATAGGGCAAGTATTACTTTTGCTGCTTCAATTTCACACATGAAGCAAGTTTGGGTTAGAGAGGAGATGGAATCAGTTTAAATGCCCCCCTAGTTCCTTGCTCTGCAAATCAGGGCTGGGTGTCCTCACTGAGGTGCACAGATGGGTGTTCTTCTATCGCAGTCTCAGTCTGGAAAAGTTGTCCAAGCTATTATTTAGTCCAAGCTACTATTTAGTCCCCAGGAATGTGGATTTATACACAGAGCACCTGACTTTAGCTTTGAGAGCCAGAGGTGGTTTTGCTACAGATATATTCTTGGCTGGGGGAGCTGAGGAAGGCAGAAGAAAAGGTCAAGTGATAATATCATGAGAAATTCTCTCCTGCCTCATTGCCTATGATTTTTAGGATTCTCCTAACATTCTTCTATGTTCAGATTCACAGCATGCTTAACTGGATATTTCCAGCCCAGAGCAAAAGACCTAATTTGTAATGTTCTTAATTGCCTTTTCTTCTCCCCCAGCTGACAGATGGACCTGTACCATATCAGAAATGTTTTGTGTTGTTCTTGCAAGAATGATAATAGAACTAACATTTAGTGGTCTCTGCATACCAAAAAGAAAGTTCAGTAAGTGGCATTTGGTCTTTATTTGTTTTAATTTTCAGCTCTTGCCCGAGATTAGAAATTATTTCTAATGTATTTTGTTTGCTTTTATTATATGGTGTTCTGAATTATGTTTTTTAATTGTCACAAACAATGAGTTTTGAAAATAAGCCAAGCTTAATGAAGCTTTGCTATGGATGTAGAAAGGGTGGGATGTGGGAAAGCACATAGCAAAGCATGCCTGTAAAGTCTACCAACAAATAGGGATAAAAGAAGACTATTTCTATCACATGCATCAATCAAAAAATACATACATCTGGGGCTGGATATAATGAAGATTTTAGTTACAATAGCCTGCCTTTATAGGTAAGCTAAAGATTCAGCTAAAAGCGGAGACACTCTTAAATGTAGCCTCACATTTAGTAATAAAGTTTATAATTTTAACATCTACAGAATCAACACAAGTCTTTTCTGACTTCTTACTGTTTTACTGGGTTATGGAGAAGCATTTCAGAGTCGTATTTGTGTCCATCTTGTGGGGAATGAACCTGACATCATTCTTTTGGATATATACCATTGTCCAGTTTCTCTGAAAAGGATATCTGACTGAGAAATATGAGGTACATTCAAATTCAGGTTTTAAGTTTCAAAACATGCAGAATCTTAGGTGGTCCAGCTGACCTGCTAAGTGTTGGTGTTCTACACTTGGTAAAGGAAAAGATGGGTGGAATTGACTTCAGGAGGTTTTTGTATAAGCTGCTTTGAACTGATTCTTCCAGTCCACCTGCAGAGACATTAGGCTAAATAGGTCCTTCTGATAGGAAAGATCATTAGCCTCTAATTATTAGTGTTTTATATAAAAATTGACATTTTTTCCCCTAAGATAATTTTAATATTGCATAGTTGTATCCTTCTTGAACTTTATGGTGGACAGCTGTCTTAATTTGAGTCAGAAGTGTGCCCAGGTGGCCAAGAAGGCCAGTTGCCAAAGAAGGCCAGCAGGATCCTGGCTTGTATTGGGAATAGTGTGGTCAGCAGGAGAATGGAAGTTATTGTGCCCTTTTACTTGGCACTTGTGAGGCCTCATCTCGAATACTGTGTTCAGTTCTGGGCCCCTCATAGGAAAGACATTGAGATGCTGGAATGTGTCCGGAGGAGAGCTACCAAGCTCATGAGGGGTTTAGAGAACAAGTCATATGAGGAGAGGCTGAGGGAGCTGGGTATGTTTA